>CAJUYH010003926.1:0-29660 GCA_910591685.1 Galerucella tenella | reverse complement strand
AGATGGCGGATGCACTGGCTGCGGAAGGGGCGGCAGCTCCTTTCTGCAGCCCGGGCCCGACCCTGGGCCTAACAAAACAAAGAATACGCAAGGAGACGAAGAAGTGGCTGAGGAATCAGCACCTCGCTCATTGGAATGCTCTGCAGGGTCCTAGACAATCCAAACTTCTACTGAAGGGATGGACTGATGGACACGCCAGGGCAGCCACTGAACTACCAAGGAGTAATCTAAGGAAGATAGCAGGACTCCTATCAGGGCACTGCTGTATGAGGAAGCACCTCTACAATCTAGGAGTAGAGGAAAGTTCCCTATGTAGGGGTTGCGGCATGACCGATGAAACGTCAGTTCATGTTCTCTTAGAGTGTCCACACTGGGCTGTATTACGCAGGCGAATCTTCGGAGTCACTGTCATGGCTCCTGGAGACACAAGCAGGCATCCACTGAAAAAGGTTGCGGCCTTTATTGAAGGGCTCGGCTTCATGGATGACTAGGTAGCAGGATTGGCACAATGGGCCCGCCAGTGGCCTCAGTGTCGGAGCCTTGGCTTGAGTTGTCCAGGACAAGGCTCGCCTGCACATTTAGTAGTAGTAGTAGCAATGTATATTTGTCCAGGTGAAATCTTGCAGCTGAATTTTAAATCAGTTATCTTCAACCGATTTAGCTGAAATTTGTTCTTTTGGATGACAATGAGCTATGTGACGTCATTATAATTTCAATATGGCGGATCATCCAAGATGGCGGACTAGTTATTTTTACTGCATTATAGTTGAAATAATACCCTTCTTGGTGTGCGTCATCGATTGTTAATGTCTTTCTAACACATTACGTAGAAAGAAATGGAAAAAAGGCAGGTCTGTGATTAATCCTAATCAAAATATCACAATAAAGAACCGTTTAAACTCTTAGTCTTGTTTTTGTTTCAATTGAACCCCATAATATATACCCATATCCCCCTATCCGAGGCCCACCTGATCTGTCTGTTAGTCACCCTGATCGGCCCCTGGGTGTGAAGTTTGTGTACCAAACCCATCCTTTTGACTCTTTCTTCTTTATTATTATTAAGTTTAACATAATTGATTAGGGAAGCTTTGACTTGCATATATCACTGAATTTAATCATCTGTGTCTTAGATACTGGCTGAATGGACATGGATTTCCAAGTGCCAAAAACAGAAAAAAAAAAAAAAAAAAAAAAAACCGTTTAAACGTATTACAAACGTTAACGCTAATCTTTGACTTACAAAAATTTGATTGGTTGATGTTTAGATTACGCTCAAGCTCAACCTATCAATCGAAAGTTTAAAATACTAGGAAGGCGTTACTTCCGTAGCGGCAATAAGTCTTACGTCTTTTTCTACTGTCACGCTGACAGTTCTTGACAGGCCTGTACTTTGTTGTTTACGGTCAATTATTATTTATGAAAAGTGAATAT
The DNA here is from genome assembly GCA_910591685.1 of Galerucella tenella. NCBI lineage: Eukaryota > Metazoa > Arthropoda > Insecta > Coleoptera > Chrysomelidae > Galerucella > Galerucella tenella. Next base: position 28,229 of record CAJUYH010003926.1, on the reverse strand, counting down.
TAATCTTATTGATTTATTTATTTAAATAATACAAAAAATATGCATGAATACACGGAAAAACATCAGTATTTTGAAAGTTCTCAAGTATTTTGAGTTAGAAAAAGAAGCTGGTAATTATTAATTGCATAGCCTTTTCGAATTTGGCTAAATACAATCCTGATGATGTTATTCATCAAATTTAAGGTTAGCTATATGTCAAAATAGCAAATAAAATAAACGACATGCCGAAGACCCGGATATACGTCACAATCGATAACGCACACCAAAAAGGGTATTATTTTAACTATACCACATATGGCTATTAAATGCAAGGGCTTGCTGAGAAGAACACGAAAACTAATACAACGTCGCATTGAATCCAAGGAGGAGGTCAAATTGTTAGAGGGTCTAATTATTGCAGAATTAAACTGTACTAAATTAACAGGCAAACAACCATTTAGCAACGACGCATTAAATAAAATGCATAGACTTAGAAACATTCCCAATTTTGACAAAAAATAGAAGAAGTAAATTAATGTTGAAAAAAAGTTTTCAGAAACAAGCTTTCATTTAATTTCCCTGAAAAATAGGGGATTAAACTTTGAATTGAATCAAACCAATCAATATTCTTCCAAGGAATAAGTATGTTAAAACTTTACTTTTTAATAAAACTCAAAAGCTAAGGGGAGTAATACAAAAACCAAAAGATTAATCGATGAGATTCTATTCACAAAAACTCTCTACAGATGAGGAAACCACCTATTCTTTCTGGAAGGCAACCAAAAAATAAAAAGACTGTTACTTAAATTCCTCCTATTAGAAGCATCAATGAAGCATGGGTCAAAAAGTAGATATTTTCGCTGAACACCTGGCTAATTTATTTACACCTAAATAAAGACAGACAGATGACGTTCTGAATAATATTGACAACTCAAAATATGAATCCTAATCACTCCCGTTACCCCAAGAGAAATACCTCAGGAGATAAGAACTAATCTTAACCAAAAGAAAGCACCCGGAATCAATTTGATAACTGGCGATATACTGAAGCAAATGCCTAGAGAGGGTATAATTTTACATACGTACCTTATTAATGCAGCCTTTAGTGGGAAATTACTGCAACCGATAATAAAACATAGTTACTTCCAGATTTTCAGTTTCAAAATTCCAGGAACTCTTGCCATCTCACCATTTCTGTTATTCTGTCACTGGTTATGTCAAATGTCAGTTATATTTATTTTTGATGATATTCGTTTGATTGTGTATGTCCATTTTCTATTAGATTTTAGTAGCATTTCTAGTTAGTTGTATCTCTATTCTTCTAATTACTTTTTCCACTGACATCTGACATAACCAGTGACAGATAACAGAAATGAAATGGTGACATGCCAAGAGTTCCTGTAATTTTTGGCCACCGATGTGCTGTGTATTCAGCTAAAAAGTCATTTTAAATTCCAAGATTTACGCTTCGGGGGTGTATTCATTATTTTAATAAAGCAATATAGATGTTCGCAATGATAAAAAACATGCAAAATCTTATGTTTAAGGGTTAGACATTAACTGTTATTCTTGTCAGAAAAACCACTTTTTGTTGGCCACACTGACCTTAGACTGAACTCCTCTATTGAGGCAAAATCACTCAACAATAGACCGGGCGCAAAGAATAACAAACATTATTAAACGTGCTTTAGAAGAAAACAAGTCTGCACCGCAGTCTTTTTGTATGTCGCAGTATAGCACAAAGCCTTGATATACAAATTTAAACAAAATGCTACCGGAACAATACGTTGACATTCTAGCCTCAAATACAGATCGCGTAATTTCTTATGGAACCTTCCTGATTACATAAGTACGACAAGGAAATATGAGAAAAACAGCTTAAAAGAGAGAGAAAGTATAACTGTGCGCGCGCATCGAGGCGTGTTCTTATTTCTAGAGGCTGGCCGAATGTTGATTGTCCCACTATTTCAACCGCTGTTGCCAGAAGTGCAGATTAATTTGTACAAATGATATTTATGTCTCGTTACCGTTGACTTTTTTCGAAGTCAAGCACAATAGTTAAAACGAAACACTTTCCATCATCTCCTCACAGAAATCCATTCGTCTGATATTGTCCTAGGTAAATATTTAATGTGTTGTATGAACCTTGTAACAATGGTACCCGTTCCGTTTTAAAATATTCTGAACAGTTCTCTTATCCATGTTGACCTCTTCGGCGATTTGTTTTGAAGAAGATGGTTGTCCTGTTTCAACTGCTAAGCAAACATTTAATTCTCTAGTTTGCTTTTCATCGTTTATTGGACGTTCGATTGGATCTTCCGAAGCTTGGCATTTTCTACAGTATGAAACCCATCAATATTTCTCGAAATTACTAATTATTTTCACAATTGTTGACTTTGAAGGAATTGGGCGATTTTCAAATGCCACAATAAACAAATTAACGATTGCATCAGCCGAATGACCTCCAAAATACCATCTTCCAATTTGCACTTTTTCGCAGGTTAAGTATGTTAATGAAGGTATATTGTAAATGTTTTATTTCCAAATACAATGTCATGCGCTTCCAACGTGATCAACGTTTGTAGCGGAAAGACCTAAGAATAGCAGTTTAAATGTGAATTCTCTCTGTAAAGGACAATGTTGCCGGTTGAAAGTGTTTGATTTTACCTTTTGTGCATGACTTCGAAAAAAATTAAACGATAACGAGACAAAAATATTATTTGTACAAATTAATCTGCGCTTCTGGCAACAGCGGTTGAAATAGTGGGACAATCAACCTTCGGCCAGCCTCTAGAAATAAAAACACGCCTCGATGCGCGCGCACAATTATTCTTTCCCTCTCTCTTAAAAGCTGTTTTTCTCATATTTTCCTTGTCGTAGTTGTGTCATCCGGAAGGTTTCATAAGAAATTACGCGATATGTGCTTATAATCAAGCACGAGAAGAAATACTCCGATTTGGAAGAGATAAAAGCGGGTGTGCCATTGAGTAGCGTCCTTTGTCCATTCTGTATTTGTTATTTACTAGCAAGCTTTCATTCTATATCTCTGTATCTGTAGAGTGGGGAGGGTGAGTGTGTAGGCTCACAGCACTTAGGCCACATGTGACCCATTGTAGATCCTCTCGAGGAGTTGTCCTCCTAGGTCATTGTCCATCCTGTCCTTCTCAGGAAGGTGGTCAGGTCACTAGGAGAGATCTCCTTTATATCGGCAGGTGTAGGCCAAGACTCACCGAACACACACTCTCTTATTGACGATAACTCCGGACACTCGCATAAGACATGCCTGACAGTTTCATCTTCCTGTTCACACATCCTGCATAGAGGTGTGTCCACTAACCCCATAGTATGGAGGTGTTTCCTTAGTTGACAGTGACCAGTCAGAAATCCTACTGTTAAACGTAGGTTTTTCCTGGTCATCGCCAAATATTTCTTCGGCGCCAGCTTTCCAGGGTCGCCCAGGGTGATCCTGGCAAGACTGCATCCTTTGATTCCATCCCATCTCTTAAGGGATTGAGCATGGGTGTAACGTTTGGCTAGTTCCGCAATTGTCGAAGTCGTTAGGCCGTAGGTGTCACTGGGTCAGCAAGCTTTCATTATTAGAAGATATAGTTATTGCTGCATTCCAAACCAAGAAAACTGCAGAAAACTGCAGAAAGCAACCAATGCAGTAATAAACTGGACCAAACAATAAAAGATATTAAACTTAATGAACTTAAATCTATTCAAGAAAACTTTACCAACAGAAGAGTACCAGACCCCTATCCCCTAAAGATGAATAAAACAATTGTATGGTTCATACAATAGCCTTTTTGGTGCGCGTCATCGTTTGACAAGAACTGTCAGTGGGACAGTAGAAAGAGACGTAAGACACATTGCCGCTACGGAACGTACGAATTCATAGTATTTTGAACTCCCGATTGATAGGTTGCCCTTGCGCATAATTTAAACATCAACCAATTCAATTTCTCATGTCAAAGATTAGGGTTAACGTTTGTAATATATTTAAACGGTTCATTATTGTGATGATTTGATTAGGATTAATCACAGACCTACATTTTTTTCCATTTCTTCTTACGTAATGTGTTAGAAAGACATAAACAATCGATGACGCACACCAAGAAGTGTATTATTTCAACCATACCATATACGATGAGTGCCAAATACCTCGGGATAACTCTTGATGCCAAATTAAGGTGGGAAGAATATGTCCAGAAAAAACAACCGAATGCAGCCTAGGATTCAGACAGCACTACTGGCTGATTGGAAGAAACTCCAAGCTTTCAATCTACAACAAGCTATTGATTTATAATCAGATTTTGAGACCGGTGTGGCTTTATGGTATGCAGCCCTGGGGCTGCTAGCGATTCCGATATCAAGTGCATCCAAACATTCTAAAACAAAGTGTTACGAAGCATAGTGCCCCTTGGTACTTTAGTAGCTCTGATATTCCCAGACATCTTTGAATCCCAGCTGTCAAGAAAGAGATTGGAAGGATAGCCGGCAAGCATGAAGGGAGGCTCCATCAACAAGTGAATGCAGAAACTCTTCAGCTGCTGGACGACCAACAAACTTGTCCGAACATTCAAAAGAACCAAGCCAATCGATCTTGTGTAGTGTGTTTTGTTTAAAGCAAAGTAAAGTGCATCAGTGTAATGTATATTATAGATTAGAAAAATGTGGATGACTTGGATTGACTCTAGATGGTAAGTACCTAGTCTTAAGAATAGTTGGATGCAAATTAATGGATAGTCGTCTAAGACTAGTGTTAATCACAGGAATATACTCCAAGGCGTATCTTTCAACCAAAAAAAGTAAGACTAGCTAGAGCACAGGTTTGTATTAATTTAAAGTTCACTTTCTTCTTTTTTCATCATTAATTTATTTTGTCTCTAAGCTGGATTTATAAACTCTGTTGTTTCCGTTGTTCGTTTCTCGTCCACGTTGCGGGCGATTCTTTATTCACAGTTGTTCTCGAGTCGACTATTTAGGTATATCGGTTTTTCGTTGCTGGAGATGTTGAAATTTGATTGGTCACAAAAGTGACGCATGTCCAGCGACAGACAAATTGACGTGACAGATTATGTATGCTTTGTTGTTGTTGTTTTCAGTTTTTAGTTTTTCAACAGCAAATCGATTAAGAAATTGAGTGGACACGATTGGCACCTTGCACTGAGCTCAGTTTCCATTGGCTAAACTGCGAATCACGAATAACAAGATATCAAATTTGATTATTTTGGCACAACAAAATATTGATCTAATGCGAACAGCATCATCGTTGGGAACAGAAAGAGTTACATCCACCAAAATATATAGAGCCCTAATTATTATGGCGTCATAATTTACAATTCTACTAAACAACACATTCTCAAACGGTCGGATACGGTGGCGTTCTGTTCAATCCCAGTTGAGAGTATACTGTGTGAATTAGGGGAAAAAAATCTATACCATCTAACACAGCGTATCCAGAGAAGCCCGTTTACTGAAACATATTTGCAAATCGTTCCAACTGCACCTAAGATTGGACCCTCCATTCCATGTAAGAATACACTCTTCTCAAAATACACTAAACCTTCCTCTACCTCTTACATACAACAACCACCATAATTCATCCCTGTCTCCTTGAAATCTCATAACCCCTCACTTTGACTGTCGCTTAACTGAATTTATCAAATCCCTTATCTATTATTAAATGTTTCATAGTAAAATTATGGATTACCAAAATGATTCCAAAACAAGGAGGGGTGTGGGTGCAGCGATGGTTCTTAAGAACTTGCAAAGATCGTCTACATAAGCATGGACAAGTTCAGTTTTCTTCGGGGAATTCTTTGTTATTTTAGAAGCACTGGAATACACAAATAAGGCAAAAATGAGCAAACAATTAGTATCGACCAATGCTTTATGTTCCATCTCAGCCACCCTTTCGTCATATATTTGAGAAATGAACTTTCAACAGCAAACATTCCAAATTTAACTGGATTCCATCATATGCGGGCATGAGACGAAACGAAATCAAACGCTGACGTATTATCCAAGACTGCTGCATCAGCTCCAACTTCCGATATTGAAAATATATCCCTCTCACAGATCTCAAACAAAATTTGAAAAATATTATTATTTTTGACCCGCAGCTGAAATGGAATACTTCAACATAAAAAACTCCGAAGTTAAAACGTTAGGAATGAATATGAAAGAATACCCCAACGAATAGTCGACCATTGCAATCAGTGATAGGGATTACGCGAAAGTAAACTGGTTGTTTGTTATGACCAGTTATTCTCAAATCGTCTCGGACAGTTTCTGATTGCGGTTGGAACAGACCTATTATCTTCACCAAGATTTCGCTTATATGATTTATTTCGTAAAATTACACTCAACAGGTACCAAAACATATTGATATTATTGTTTTTATCGTATAGATAAGAAGTTTCCGAGAATACTATAGAAATTCCTAATCTTTTGATTCTAATTTCAGTCAATGACTACGCCTAAGTAATAATGTGACATTCTTGAGCACATTTACATGAAAATGGCACACTTAAGATTAATAGTACTTAAAGTGTACCTCCAAATTGAATGTACAAAAAATAATTTGATACAATTGATAATATTACTTATCCATTTCGAGATTTTTGAATGGCACCTGCACTCCAATTTTGGAAACCGTGAAAGTTGCGAGATAGGTTAAACAAGAGAAAGTTGCCTTCTGAGTGGACCTATGTAATGGTACCACAACATGTTTAAAATATGCACTATTTTCAGAGTTAAACAAGGAAATAAAAAAAATGTGAGTTTTTATTACTGGCTGTAGCACGTTTATTCTTGGAAACATCAAAAATGGCCAAGGAGAATTTTATTTGGTTCGACAGCTTAATGTGGTGTTTATTCATTTTCAAGATACAAATGTCTACAGGTAATATCTTCGAACGATAATATGTTATATCATTTTATAATTTCATTAACATATTTGTCATAAATGATATTTGATGCATCATTGATCAGTAGCGTAGCGTATTTCAATTCGGATGGGAAAAAGGGAGGACTGCTACCACAGCGCTTTTAAATATATATCAATCTAAATACAAAACTCATGGTTGTCACTAGAACATCTGTATTATTAGATACGAGATATCCAGATCGACCCCAACTCAGCCGTCACACAGTGAAATTTCCTGAGAATTCAGACGAATCCCAACGATCTGGTTACCCTAGCTTCACGAGAAATAATCTTCATTTATATAATATAATACTATTCTCGCTATCCAAAACTACGTATTTCGTGAATATTTCATTACTTATTAAATTATTTTCCATTTCATTTATAGTCCCAACTTAATTTGAAATTTTTTCAATAATTCAGTTTTTACCAAATACGAATTTGTGCCACTCTATACTTCATCTACAACTAAAAGTTTTTGATATAAATTTGCCAAATCGTGAAAGTTCTAAAATAAATAATTTGTAAATTAGTTTTTCAGATAAAACTTTCATTTGTATAATTTATCAAGCTGTCAATAATTATTCCATAGGTTCTCGATAAAATTTATTTAATACATATAATTTCAATGTTAATCACATATCTTATTATATTTATTTGTATTTTTCCAATGGAAGATTTGTTGATCGAAGATTTTTACAGTATACATGGTTTTATGTCGTATCTATTAAGAATTTTTCCATATTATATTCATGGTGTTTATTTCACCTAATTTCTATAAACTTGTGTCGATATTTGGTTAAGATAACCCTAATAGTTGGTGTATGTGAATGTAAACAAAACTGACTATTAAATTTGGAGACTGTAGGTAAATCTGCGACTAAATAGCTGTAGATATAGAAACGGGAAATTACCTTAGATAATACGGAGATTAACATTATCAGTGTTAAGCTAAATAAAAGTTTAAAGGCGATGAAAAATAGTACAGTCTTTTCATATTAGAAAACAAAAAGTTGTTATATTGTTTTCCAAAATGTTCATTTTGGATACACTAATAAAAGATAATGGGCTTAAAACAGGATTATATAAGTGGTAGGAGCTATATTTGTTATGATGTAGAATTATTATAGGTTTGTTCCCGTAGCAAGTTCCTAACTGTTACTCTGTTAACTCTGGTGGAACGCTTATTTGATACTGCGCAGACTCTATATGTCCATAACAGTTAGGAACTTGCTACGGGAACAAACCTCATGTTTCAAAACCTCATGGTAGTCGAAAAGGCGACAGAACTTTCTCAAAAATTTAATTTCGAGCGTATTAACATTTAATCTATACTAGATAGTAATGACTCGAGGTGATACAGGCACAAATAGACAAAATCTGACGAATTCTCATTGTAGAATTACTCTAAAGCGATGCAAAAAATATGTTTTCCGCCTACCCCTATCCAAAGTACCTATACATTTTCTGGCATCATTTTTAAAACTGCCTTATGCCATAAATTATACCGTGCATAGTTTCAGAAGTACCTCTGCAAGTTTACTACAAATTCTAGAGAAGACATTCTGGCTTTAAAGCAGCACGGAGGTTGGTCTACAAATATCGCTGAAGGGTATGTGCAGCAAGAAAATAGCGAAAAATTGAGAACCAAATTATGGGAGACACTGAAGTTGATAAAATTGATTGTAACAAGCCAAGTACGAGTACTGCTGTACTGCAGTACCAGCAGTATAATAATGTTGTTAATAAAACTGGGTTGGCTTCATCACTTACTTCTAATGGTATTCAAATAACCATTGCTCAAAGCTGCACGCTTAATATTAGTATGAACTAGTATAATAATTACTCTACCAAAAATTGAAAATAAATGTAGGATGCAAGAATGAAAATAACGTGCCATTAATTTATACTGTACCTCTTTTTCAGTTTTAGTTGTTTACTAAATTTTGTTCGTCAGTTACATAAATAATTAAAGTATTATTCAAAAATGGCTTGTTATTTGGCGGGGGGGGGGGGGGGAAAAATGATATGTACATGGGGGTGGGGTGTCTCTTCCTCTCTTGAATCATATCTTCATCCTTGGGAGAAGTAGCACTTTCCTTTCTTGATATAAAAATAGCTATTTTTTCTCTACTTCAGTTTAAAAGCTCGTAACCTTTCTCAGGGCCGGTTTCATAATATGTTAGTATAGTCGACTTCCGGAAAAGGAGTGCATATAGCATTTCATGTTTTTCCATTTCCTCGATTCGACCCAGCCGGAAAAAGTCGATAACACTGAAGCTGAATGGTTTATTGTAGTTTTGCTTGTGCTTTTCCAAAGTACCCGATCTAGCACCTTTGTATAGTTAAGTATTATGTCTATCTGCTCATTGTTGAGTGACCAGTTATAAAACCTATTATAATTTTTGGATTGAGCAGTTCCGTTTCTATCATAAAAATCGGTAACTTTTATATTGTTCTTAGGTCCAATTCTTCACAGATCCCAGTACTACCCAGTAAGATTTTTGTAGAAATTCCTTGTAGATATTGTGATTTTGGATATTCTATATATTAATTATATTAATAGAAAAACGAAATATTTTCTCATTATTTTTCACAGCGATATTTTTCAGATAAGGGAAACACCAAATCCATTAGAGATTATAAAAATCATCCAGTTAAAAGTTATCTACAATATTATTCGAGGTAAATATTTTATAATTATCTAGAATAATCGGGTCATAGGTCGAAATCATTACTAATAAGATAACGGTATAAACATCTTAAAGCAGTGTTGACCCTTGGACGTCAGACGACGTCAGTGCCTATCCCCCATTTGTTTTTTATTGGAAGAATAATGACGATAACGTTTTTATTTTAAACAAATAAGAATCATACGATATTTTGTCATAATCATTGGTGTTTTTGTGAACTATTATTATAATACAATCAGTTTATTGATTAATTTTATATAGTCCTGTTATACATAGACATTTGGAAATGCAAAGGAACCAAGGAAACCAAATTTTATACGGGGGGGGGGGGCAGAAATGCTTTACAAACATTTCGTTGTGCATTTTCCGTCATCTTGAAAAAAAGGGAAAATCCAGTTTTTTCACAATAACTCGATTCTCCGTTGATATGCGAAAGTGAATAAGAATGGCTTAGCGCAGTGTAAGCGTGCTAGAATTCACATAATAACATTTTTGGTGTGCGTCATCGTTTGTTAATGTCCTTCTAATACATTACGTTGGAAAAAATGTAAAAAAGCAGGGCTGTGATCAATCCTAGTGAAAATAACACAATAATGAACCGTTTAAATATATTACTAACGTTAACCCTAATCTTTGACATGAGAAATTTGATTAGTTGATGTTTAGATAACGCGTAAGCGCGACCTATCAATCGGGAGAAATTACGCCAATCAAAATAGGATGCAGACGTATCGTAGCGGAAATGTGTCTTACGTCTTTTTTTAATGTCCCACTGACAAATCTCGTCAGGTCTGTCATCTGTTGTTTGAGTTATTGGAACTTCTATAAGGTCAAGCAGTATTAGTTCTGTCCTTATAGTGACATATACTCATGCGCATTTGATGTTTTAAATAAGGAAACATTATTAAGTTTAGTTCTTGTCCTTATTTGTGCGCGATTACTGCAGTGCACTATCCTGACTTTATTTCATGTTTCATATTTAAATGTCACAATTTGTAGGTGATCTGTGACATCTGTGACACCTACCTTGAGAGGTTCGTTCCAACCTTGCAAAGAACCATTCTAGAATGGCCCTGCGCTAGTGCATATAAGTAATGCCGTTCCAAGTTATTCGTGACCGTAATATTACGGTTCTATTTGCGTTCCAACCATTTTGTGATCGTTCTAGAGCCGCAACGGAACGGTAATTTCGATACTCGATCGAAAGAAGGAACTGTGAGGACTGACATGCGCTGTTAGTGGGTATTTTGTCAGTTGTTTTCAAAAGAGTGTTGTTTTATAGATGAACGTAAATGAAGTGTTTGTTCGTAACTCAACTATTGTGATAGGATATCAAAAATTAAGTAGGTATTAACCAAATTATTGAACAGGTAAAACGTTCTAAAAAGAGTAATAAGCCCACTTAAAAATTAATTTGAGCCTAAATTGAATATTTGTTAAATACTCAGGAAATACCTATGGATGACGAAGGAGATAGCGATTTTTTATTTGAAGAAACCAGTGAAGATGAGGGAATTTCTTTTACACCAACCAAAAATTAAAAATGAGAATATCTTTTGATTTTTTATTTCGAATGTGCCCACTTTTCTTGAATGATTGCTATACAAATATATCAGTACTCTTGTTTCTATGTTGTCCGTTACTATTACATAAACAAAACGGTCGCTAAACGATAAAAAAGTACGCCTAAAACCGTTCCAGCCTCTATCAGTTCTGGGACGATGCAAAGCTGGCAAACTGACTGCGTATAAAAAAATTCCCAACGATTCCAAAGCGGTTCCAGAACGGTGTTTTATTGAAAGTTGGAACGAACCTAATATAATGTCATTATAGAGTTTCATGTTTCAATAACTCCAAATTTAAAGTCTGTTTAAGGTCGAGCACTATTTATTTAATGTCATCACAATTACTGCAAGGCAGTCAATTCGTGTTTCCAATAACTCTCTAATTATTATTATTTATGAAAAGTGAATATCAATCTTATTGTTATATTCATTTGAATAATACAAAAATATGCCTAGATACAGCATTTTGAAAGCTCTCAAGTATTTTTAGTTAGAAAAATAAGCTGGTGATTATTAACTTCCTATAGCCTCTTCGAATTTGGCTGAATACGATCCTGTGATTTTATGTATCAAATTTAAGGCTAGCTATATGTCAAAATAGCAACTAAAATGAACGACAAACCCAAAAACCGAATATACGTTACCAACGATGACGCACACCAAGAAGGCTATTATATGAACTATAGGCCCATAGCCCAGAGGTCTGTGGATCGAGTTCCCTCCTGTCAAGAATTCTTTTAATTTTTTCATTGTTTTCTTTTCCTTCTTTGACGGGACGCACACTGTAGCGTCGGGCGCGCTGCGGTCAGCTTTGCGGTTGTTATTTTTGTCAAAACTGGAAAATAAAAAACAAAAATTTAAATCTGAGCGGACTCTACAAGTTTGATGTTGGTGCTTGTTCTTGATGAATGTACCTATATTTATTAGAATTTTTTATATTTTTATCAAACTGTCTTTTGCCATCATATTTTATTTTTGTTCTGATTGATGATGTCAAGAAAAATAAGTTGTTAAAAAAGTTGTCAATAAATTTTAATGAGAAAAATATTTTCTCATTCCTAGATACGATTTCGCCTTTCGACCCGGCATGAACTCAAATATCTTAGGTAAGAAATCAACGCATAATAACTGGTCCTATCTCGCCTTACTGAACTCCACTATACCACTATAGGGAAGCAGCTATCTGAATACCTGCTACGACGAAGCCAAAGGCTGGCAGACGAAATGCTAACCGAAGCTCAATCTGATGTTTGCAGACAAGAGACAGAGAAGATTACCTCCAGATAACAACCTATTAACGACAAGGTCGTATTCTCGGCAGCTGACGGCAGCGGGAAGAAATCATCTCTTCGGAGCTTAGAACATAAAGTAGTAAGGAAGGAGCGTGTGATACATCTCCCATAATAATTAAAAGAGATAAAGTCGTCCATTTTGGATAACCATTTTATGACTTATTGTTCGTTTGGTCGCTGTTTGAAAGTTGGTTTTCATGTTATATTTTGCCGATTATTACTAACTCAGATGTTTTAGTTTATAATAGGATTTTCTAAGGTTAAGTTGGTTTTTCAGTTACGTTATATAATACTCTCAGTGATATAATAGTATATTACGTAACGTGTGTGGTAAGAAGCATTTTACGCACGAATGGAAAAGTTATGATTTGATCCGGCCCGCGAGACATTTTGAAAAACCCAATTTAAAAAAAACATTGTGTGGTTTTAAGAAACCACGACGCAAGTGAAACTTTTATTGGATTGTAGGCGTCGGATTGTAGACGTTCAACTGAGAATTTTGCATGTTGCAAAATAAAAACCTGTGTCGGCGATCCGCTTGTGGGAGGCCAGATGCTGTCTGGAAACAGTTACCATTTCACCACACTCTCTGCGTGTGGGAATATTGCTTATGCTCAATATGCTGAAGAACTCAAGGTACTGTCGGAGCAATTTTCGAACATATTTAGCGATTTCGGAAACACGGAAGACTGTTTCAATTTATTTGCTACTCCAACAAAAACTAATGTACAATATGCAAGAAAACTCACTCCTAAAATCTAAATTTGAAGACGTGGAGTTGTGTGATTTCTACAAAAAATACCCCGAAGACGACCATTTTCCGCAGCTTAGAAAATTCGCAAGAAGATTGATTTGTGCGTTTGGCAGTACTTATAAATGCGAACAGTTCTTTTCACTCATGAAAGTTAATAAATCGAAATATCGTACAAGGCTGACTGACGATAATTTGGAAAATTATTTACGTCTTTGTATCAGTGGAATTAATCCAAACATCGATGGATTAGTTTCCCAAGTTCAAGCTCAAGTGTCTCATTGATTTCGGTATCGCTATTTTTTAACTTTCGTAGTTTGTAACAATTCCAAATTTGACAATTCAATTATAATGTTATTATTTCATTTTGTTATTTTAATAAATTGATATTATAATAACATTGTCGTATTATTTCATGTCTGATATCTATCGCAAAAAATTATGAGCACTACAACACTACTTTAAAATGTACTACGTATTTGCACACTAAAGTTTGGCCCACAACATGTCAAAGGTTGCCCATACCTGGTTTAGATCATAATCAGACGAAAAAAATATACATACATTCATTGTATTAGCATTGTTCGAAGTTCGTTATGTTGTGATGAAAATGTGCTCCTCGCTTTTCTGAATAGGCTACCCTGCTGTTTTTGAATGTATCTAAATGAGCAGCATGATATACCTACAGATTCGGCAAAGAAGTACCTATGTTCCGTATAGCCAATCTGTGAGTGGAAGGGAGAAAGAAATAGAACCACAGAAAGACAATGTCTAGAGAAGTGGATGCTTCGTGGAGAGGGAGTATGCTGTTCTCTCTTGAACATAATAATATATAATTTAATTTATAGTGTTCACTGTTGTATCAATATGAGAATCTTCATATGGAAGATAAATAGGTATGTACCGAATCTGTGCCGAATGACATTTCAATGGCATTCTGCAATCCATGGATGTTTCTTAACATCTTCAATGAACTTTTGGTAGACTCCAGCTTTATTATTTCAAAAAAATCCAGAAACTAAGGCTTTAAAATGGTTCCAACTTGCTTTTTGAGGTCGACCCGGCAACATTTGAACTCTTTCTAGACTTGTATAAAACACCTGATCGTTGTCTATCACTCGAGTGCAATCTAGAATGTCTGTGTGAATGTAAATACTCCACTCGTATCGAGCGATATATTTTTTAATGTTTTAATTAAGATTTATAGCAGAATTCGTTTTTGTGCACAATTAACCGAAGAATCATAAAACGAAAACATTTTTTAAAGTAGTGTTATTGATCAAAAGTTTTTTTCAGTTTCTACGATTGACATACATCATAATATGGTCTATACACAACGTATAAAATTATATATTGATAACCGAGTGGTATAAGGAATCGAATGCGTAAATGAGAATTTCTTTCATTATATTGTCACACATCTATATGAAAATCCAAAGATGCACCTGAAACTTGGCATATTTGTAAATGGTAAGAAATTTTTCCAGAACTCTTGTAATTTCCATATGTCGCTCTAACAATTCAAATTTCAGGCGGAAATTAAAAATATCACTTCACTTATCATTTAATGATTTTTTTCATTAGCTATTTTGCATAGTTTTGGAAACATCTTGTATAAAGAATTCCTGGAACTCTAAGAACAATCAAAAGTTTTTTGTTCCAAAGTCTAACAAACCTACTGACTTAATTAAAAAACTGCAGTTAATGCCACTCATTAAGAAGTAATACAGATAAAAATGTAGTTCAATAGACTTTAAACGATCTCCAATTCTATTTTGTGATCGTTAGTTTTCTTTCACTATTTAATTTGATGTCTTAGGCTATATCAATCTTGAATATTGAAAAAAATCAAGCGAAATTTTTCTTCTGTTTTTTATAATAGCAAGAGGGGTTGGTTGGTTAGTTAGGTCTCGTTCCTGCAAGTAGTTTTTCAAAACAATACACTGCCATAAACTGTCTAGTGTGCCTTGATTCAAATTATATCATCCCCTTTAAGCTCAATATTTCCAAAGAAGTTGATAGTTTGTAAGCTCATAGGGTGTATGGTCTGACTCGTTCAGCAGCCATAGAGTAGCACAAAGTTAACCAATTCATCTTCTCCTAGACAGAGATCATACTTGGTATTTTCGACTTGAGGAAGAAGTTATTTGATATATCGGAACTCATTGAATAAGTTGATGGTTATTTGAAAATATCACATTTCTAGTACAGAATCCACACAATCTTGGAAGATGTCGTTTTTGAAAAGATAAAAAATATAATCTACGAGGATATAACTTTTTTTGGCTGCTTTCAACTTCACTTCGCCTTCTGGAGTGAATGGAGCTCAAAATATTGAACGCTGAATTCTCTTGAAGTAAAATTATATAAAATTTTACCAAACTTCTATTCTAATTTTCAACTTAAATATAAAATATCAACGATTTGGTTAACATTAATTCTCAAACCAAAAATATGGATGAAGACTATCAACCAAAAGTTGGCAAAACTGAAATTTGTCTATCTACGCCTATGACTGAGTGTATATACTATACACACAACAACCATTTCTAGATTTTCGGTTGTTACCTTGATTTACCTTGCAGGTTATTAACCTTTACTGACAAATGCAGCTCTTGTTGATGTCCTGAGTCCACAGATAAATTGTAAACGATTTTATGAGATTTTTTTATGGGAGACTCATTCGTCCTAAAAATTCAGGTTATTATCACATTTTTTTCCTATTCTTTTATAAAAGTATAATCACAAAATCGGCTTAATCGATATTTATTCCAATTATACCATTGAAATGGGAATAAAAATTATTCACAACTTTTTTTAATAAACGAGGCTTTCTCTATGAATTACCATACTAAAAATTTCATTACGACGTCTCGTCATTACGACGTCACCATCAATTATTTTTTATTTGCGATCCTGAAGTTTCGTCTTTGGAAAATCATATTTTTTTCAATCCGCTCTCAAATATTGGACATTGAATGAGAACAATCATTCTCATGCTACTTCGAACCCCATTGAAAAGGGAAGTTAGGTCACAGATCCGTTCTTCGCAAAGTGTATGGTGGTGGACTAATCAGTTACTTATCAAATTATCAAACCGATATTTTTGGACGGTTAGGTCATCAAAATCATTCAAAATTCATATGAGACGGATAATAATTTCATAGTACGAAACAACATGAGGTCTGATGGATTTGAAACCACTATATGAGGAGGACTATCCTCAATATTGTACAACGAACGTATGGATAGCATCACCAAGAAAAGTGAGGAGGAACTTAAGTTTGTAGGTTATAGAAATCTAGGAAGAGTCGGAATAGCTGAAGGGGTCTTAGCAGACGATGTAGTACTGATTCCAGGGAGTGAAAGAGATTACAAGAATAGATCGGTTGGAGTTTTGTAGATCGATTTTAGCAATCATCGAGAAACGCTGTACATGACACTATTTACAGATGAAGCCTAATTTACCAGAGACGGGATAGATACATCCCTTAATTTCACATGTGTGGGTAGAAGGCAATCGCTATACTATTCGAAATGTCGTTCCCAGTTAAGGTTTTCGTGTGGGTTGGTGTCATAAATGACCCATTAGTAGGTGGACTCGCTTAAGACAACACATATTTTTTCAAGAAATGTTCTGTTCTGTTCCGCTAAAATATATTCTATAATTGAAAACACTCCAATTTGACTACTATTAACAGTGGAAAACTAGTATGAAAGCTTAACCGGAAAATTTATAAGGAGCTGGCAACATTTGCAAAAATTATTCCTTAATTCTCTGAGATAGTGGGCTCCAATTCGGAAATCTACGTTAAATTATTTTATAATGCGGGAAAGTATCACTTTCCGCACTTGTTAGGAAAATAACTATTTTTGTGACATTTTTAATACAATTTCAAAAATGCCATTAAATTTCGTTCATCAACTATGATATTTGACCGAAAAAGGCAATTAACAGAGGTGCTACTGGATTCAAAAGCAACAGATTTAGATGCACAGGGAGATCAATTAAATAGTCCCCTCGCGTGGTTGAGACAGCCAAAAATAATAAATATATATCATACCTCTTGCATTACACACTTAACAACACTACAAAACGATGGCATTTTAGAAAATTTCAATAACTTTTCACTAATTAAGTCTAACTGCCATCCGTTGTTTACCAGTAAGCCATGAAAAAAATATAGAATATGTCATGAGCGTGAGAGGACTCCCAGCTATATGGTCGACCTACGACCTGTCAGTGACGTCATTCTGGAATGGTCAATAAACAATAATTGATATGCTGAGCCTAACCTCAATCGTGTCAAAATTGCTGAATTTTTAGAATAGATCTGACAACGTGTTTAAGTTTTGTAAATTGTTCTGGCCTATATATAAATTCGTGTTCACGGATGGTAGATTTCTATTCCTTCTGATATGCAGGAAAATAACTAAAAATGACGTCATCATCTTTTCATAGCGAATAAACTATACCTGTTAAATTCGCCGATTTGCAAACTGCCAGTTGTGGTCTAACTAACTCTGTTTATGATTGGGATTCGCCAATAGGCGGTAGATACGATGTTAAGACCAACCTCCAGTTAGATATAACAGGACGATAACTTTAAGTTGTAGAATCGGTCCTTGATAAATTTAGAGAGTCTTAATCTTCGCAGAACCATATTATAATCGAATGTATTAATCTATCTACAATTCAACAATTTTATATAATATTAATTGATCTGGAAATAAATACCAGCTGAAGGCAATTTAATTTATCGGTTCCTGTTTGTTATTTCCATTGATTGGTATTCGACGCACTTTCCAGAGGACAATTTTCTAAAAGTGATAGTGTAAGGTCTTCAGGTCAAGAATAAAATTGTATGCGTATGTATTTTGATAACGTTAATACGTTAATAAACTTCACTAATCAAATGGTGATTTTATACTGTTCAAAATACCTTTTCATTAATCATTTCACGTTATTGTATTTTAAGTTTATGTATGCTGTATTGTGTATACTTGGTTCCAAGATATTTCGATTTCACCTAAGACCAGCACCCACGAAACAGTGCCATTTGCGAACGTGCTATTCGCGTACAAGGATTATTTAGTACAGGGGTCGGCATTTTGACACCAGGTGACAAAAGAAATTTCTGCAGAGTGCTATTTGCGTACACCTATTTAATAATTCCTTATCTAATTCAGCCCAACCCATTCAAACCTGATGGAGGAAGATACTTTTACGCACGCCGAAAGACTTGGTGTTTGACGCTTACGGCTGTGTGGAACTCAGCCAAAAATATTGCACTTCTACGAAGCAATACCCACTGAAAACCTAGTTTCACGCGGTGCCTCCTGCCAGGAACAACGCCACGGCATTACTTCTGACAGGCCACGGTAATCTCTCGAGTATTTTTTTCTCTCTGACTCTTTATTTATTTTTTTTCTCTCATTGTTCCTTCCATGAGATATATATATGAGAAATAGGGGCTCCTGCGTTTTGGAATCTTCCATCCATTCCGATAGATTTCCCCCTTTTAGGGTTTTACCTTTTTTATTAATATTGTCTGTTCCCGTGGACTGGGCTATCTATCGGACGCGTCCCCAGGTGGCGGATAGGGGAACGGCCAAGGGACTAAGTCGCTGGTCCCTTGGTCAGTGGCAGAAATGAGTAGGGTGCGGGTAGCTAAACCTCCCCAAAATCCTTTGCGAAACATGCCACCGCGGACCAGCCTACCAAAGCTAGGGTGTAGGGAATAGTGCCGACAGCTAAATATCCGCAGGGTAATATGCGGTCACGAGCGATCCTCTTGGGAAACTGGGCGAAGCCCTATTATAATTAGCCTTCCTCTGGTAATGCGGGGCTCTGCCAGAGGTGACATGCCCTTCCCTTGCTACTCGTGGGAACACACATGGAAAAAACACGAAAAACAAAAACAAATCCCCAAGGCTGGACAGAAGTGCTCACCTCAATCTAAGGCAATACTATGTCACCATCTTGATGTATTGGAGGATGCAATAGCTCTGTTTCAGGAGCCCTGGATAATAAAGACCAAAATTACTGGTTTCAGTGGCCTAACGGGTGAAATTTTTAGTCTACAAAACAATCACCAGCCTAGGACAGCTGTTTACGTCCCAAGGAAGTACAGAGCCTTTCCGATGGCGCAATTCTGCACCTCAGACCTTACTGAGGTTAAAGCGGAAAGTCCAGATGGAAAAGGCAAATATACGGCGTTGGTACTCGCATCGGTGTACTTCCCATCAGATGCAGCCACCTTACAACCGACTAAAGAGATAGAGGTTCTAGTGGATCACTGCCTCAGCCAGAGAGTGGAGCTGATATTGGGTTGCGAAACCGACATTCTTTAACGCCCGTAGCCAAACATAAATAGATATTACGCTGGCGACAGCCAAAATATCAAATAAAATTCAGGACTGGCAAGTGTCGGACCATATTTCTATGTCAGACCATCGATGGCTGACCTATACGGTAAGCCAGGATCTTACAAACACTGTAAATCCCGCGACCCGAAGAGGACGGATGTAGCTTACTGGAAAGGTACACAGTAACAAAACAAAATAGACATTGCCTATAAGGAATCCTGTCCGATGAGGATGGTGAAGAGGTGAAATACCTTGGTATTACCCTCGACAGGAAACTAACATGGAACTCTCACCTACACAGCAGAGCAAAAAGAGCATATGTGGCTTATGAGCAGTGTCGGAGGACAGTGGGACGCACATGGGGTCTGTCTCCCCGTGTGGTCTCCTGGATCCACACTACAATAATAAGACCTATGTTAACGTATGGAGCAATTGCATGGGGACCGAATGTTCTTCAAGCAGCGGCCATCCAAAAAGTATATCAAATGGCTTGTTTAACCATCACAGGAGCCATGAGAACAACACCAGCCGCGTCAATGGAACTGGTCTGACCCCTCTGGACCTGAACGTCAAGGAGGTTGCGTTAATGGCCATGGTACGATTGCACACGGCTGGTGTAAACCCCGAAGTGGGAGGGAGACAAGGATTGTGTTTAATGAATCCTACAATATACAAATAAAACAGAACACAGAGTCCAATGCTGCAAATGCAATACGCGTATATACAGATGGCTCAACAATGAAAGAAGGCTCAGGATGTGGAGTTTACTCCAGAGCACTAAGCCTAAGGATTGAGTGGGGAGTGCCACCAAGATTTAGCATACGCCTCGGCAGATAACAATATTATCCTGAGGTGGGTTTAAGGCACGACAGGAGTGAAGGTAATCGCATTACCAATTCTCTAGCCAGGGAAGCGGCTGGACTAAAAATTTTAGGACCCAGTGACACCTACGGCCTAACGACTTCGACAATTGCGGAACAAGACAATCCCTCAAGAGATTGGATGGAATCAAAGGATGCTAGGATCTTGCTAGGATCACCCTGGGCGACCCTGGGAAGCTGGCGCCGAAGAAATATTTGACGATGACCAAGAAAATCCTACGTGTAACAGTAGGATCTCTGACTGGCCACTGTCAACTACGGAAACACCTCCATACTATGGGGCTAGTGGACACACCTCTATGCAGGATGTGTGAACAGGAAGATGAAACTGTCAGGCATGTCTTATGCGAGTGTCCGGAGTTCTCGTCGATAAAATAGTGTGTGTTCGATGAGTCTTGGCTACACCTGCCGATATAAGATGTCTCCTAGTGACCTGTCCACCTTCCTGAGAAGGACAGGATGGACGATGACCTAGGAGGACAACTCCTCGGGAGGATGTACAATGGGTCACATGTGGCCTACCTGCTGTGAGCCTACACTCACCCTCCCTACTCTACAGATACAGATAGGGTCCGTTCTTTCGGTATTCCATTTCGGGCATTTTATTATTGTATGGAAGGGATCATCAATATCTGCACAGTAACAGTGGTTTGCATTTTCTTTTTCACCTATTCTATTTAGGTACTTCGCAAAACATCCATCCCTCGTGAAAGCTTGCATTATAAAAAAATTTGCCCCCAGCTTAGAGTTCAGCCATGAATAAATGTGTTTCATGAAATTTTTGTGAATCTCTCGTATACTTCCCATTTTGTTTGTCACTTCCTAAGTACTTCGTGTGTTATTAGCATTTTTTCCGTTGTCGTTATTTGGCACGATCTTGTACGGTCTTCTACTCTTAGATCAATAGGGGGATCTTTGAGAATTTACTGATTTTTTTCAAATACATTCAATTTATGTTTAAATAGCTAAATTTTACTGACTAAAAATCTGTTACTGTTTCCCGTACAATGAGGGATTTATAAACTTTTATTGTTAAGTCCTGAGGCCAGATGCCGAGTCAACGAAATATTGTGGAACATTCCTTACAAAATCGAACGTTCATAAAGGATGACAAAGATTTGTATGCTGCTGAATCTCCAATGGTTGAAAAAAAATCCACCAATTCTTTGTGTTGAATTTATTTCCCATATGTCTCACAAAATCATTTTAAACGATTTAATCTCATTGATTAGTCGATGTAGATTTTCCAGCGTTAGCTTACACATCAAAATGCTCCTCCAAAATATCAAACTTCAATATAGATAATGTAAACACAAGAATAAGTATTAAATAAGTAATTACATATACTGTTCCAAGTATTGTCTCTGTATCAAAAGGAATCCAGGTTTATTCGATAGATATAGCAAAGGATGATTTTTCGAATCAAATTGTTATAACGTTCTGTTTAATAATCATTTATATATAATATATGTATAAGACAAAGCTCGTATTGGGACATATTGTATATCTTCCTTGTGCGTAGAATCATTCTTTTTTATTGTTTAATTTTGAGGTTCTATCCGGGTGGGCAGTAAATTGCTTTTTATATCTGTAATTATGATGAGTTTCAACATTTCTTCCTCCACATGTTTTGAAAGAATGACAAATAATGTTTTGCAATTTTGTTTAATGTTTCAACCCTTTGTTTTCAAGAAAGAAACCTCACAGTTCAATAGATGAAATTTATCTAATCCCGCTATCAAATGTGACACTTTAAGTCACTTCTTGACGTTAGGTAACGTCACATTTTTCATAACCTTCATATATCAGTTATGAAAAGTAGTTATGTAAAAACTTTACGTAACTGTTTAGGTTTCAAAGAATAATTCATGTCAAAACTGACAATTATTTCATTATTTAAACTAACAATTACCCCATTCTTTCAATTCAATAGTATTTTAAGATTTTTAAACATTGAAAACAACATTATTAAGGACACAGTCATTTGAAGTAAATCAATTTTCTGGGTGAATACTTCTATCAATACTTCTAACACCATTTGAATCCACTTTAATATTACCATTGTAATTGAAGATTTTTCAAATATCATAAAAGCGCGGAATTAGATAAATTGTTGTACGTAAACACGTTATGAAGAGAGCGACATTGTTCAACTCGCGTAATTTGCAAAAGCGCTCTTTTCATACATGAAGCACGTGAATAATTCCGCTACACTTGCGTAAATTATGACATTCTCGGCAGATTTCTAGATATGACCTATAAACTTCCGCCCCAGGGGGATATTCTTAGTTTAAATTCATAACTTCGCTAGAGGAAATTTAGTCAAACTGTTTATTTTAAGATCACACTAGCTCATATAGGTTTTGTTTTTTTAGTTTAAGTTTAATTGATAACCCAGAACCTGACGAGTCTTGTCACATAGTCATGGAGGTATCAACAGGTTTCTTTGCTTACCATTTAATCCCTCCTCTCACATAATGGTTGTCTCCTCAGAACTCTATAATTGTATACCATCAATTCAATTCAATATCTCATTTAACAAAAATATAATAATTACTAGAGCGCGGATTTATAGCTATTATGCCAAAGTAATTTTTTATGGCAGATGTATTTTGATCACATACAGGGTGTCCCACGACGAGTTAAAACTATCTGTATATGGCAAAATACCTATAGCAAAATCATGAAAATGTCTACGTTTTGGTTTTCGGATGCGATCTTTTTCACTAAAATATTTTCAAAGATGACAGACTTCCGGTTATACCGGAAGTCGACTGTAACTTTGTTATTTTGAATAGAACACCCGGTATATTAATACATTTTTAAAATCTACGTAAAATATTAGTGTACTTTGGTCTGAAAACTTTTTTCGAAAAAAGCATATTTTTTGAGTTATTAATTTTTTTGTAAAAAATTTGACGGTTGCAGACCCTTACAAATTATTTTTTTACGAGGATACCCTTAAAGATATAAAAATGGTTTCTGTTCGGTTGCTTTTAGCAAGATCAGACGTATTTGTATCTATGTTGAAATTTTTTTCATTTTATACAGGGTGTGTATAAAAAGTGTTCAAAGTTCAACTTCATAAATATCAAATTTCTTTATTTTTTTAATAGAACCACCCGTTTTTTTCTATTTTAATGCATTCAAGGGTAAAAAATAATGAACATTTATGTATACTTTCCTATACCTAAACCTTACCGTTATCCAGATATTGAATGTTTTCTGTAAATTTTGAGAGATGCAGGTGTGGTCTAAATTTTATTTTGACTCGTTGATACAAGCGCTAAGAAATAAGAAACATTATGTAAATTTGCTTTTAATACATGGTAAATATAGCAAAGTTGTTACAAAAACATATGTGCTTTATTTGCAGTAAGATATCTCTAAAATCTCTAAAATCATCTCTAAAAATGTACAGAAAACATTTAATATCTGGATAACGGTAAGGTTTAGGTATAGGAAAGTATACATGAAACTACAGCTTTGTCAGCAAAGCTATCACAAAACTCGAAAACAACACACTTCCTCTTGTAGAAGCTGTGGAAATAATCGAGACATTTAGGAACGAGACCTCAAAAGTACGTAGCGCTTCAGGAGTTGTAATTTTTAATAAATTGACTGGAGTGCTGAATAAAAATGGAGGGTATAGAGTTTTAAACCAAATAGCAAATGTTATTAAAGGAAATGTTGTTGAAGATCTTGCGATAGATGCAACTACTGTTCCTAAATTTAAATATATACCAATTACCAGCGTGGATGTTGAACGAAGTTTTTCTCATTTAAAATTTGTGCTGAGTGATAGAAGAATGGGATTTACTGTTGACAATTTAGAAAAACAATTAGTTATTGGTTTACTCAAAGTCGAGTAGTTTGTAATGTTTAAAATTTCATTCGTTCCTATTATTTAGTGTTTTTTGCAAGTTTCTGATTTTTTTAAGGCAATGTAGTTTCTTTATTTACATTATCTTATGACGAAATGACTTTTATTTTTATGTTTTTTGTGTAAAACTGTATGATATAAATAAAGATATTCTTTTTTATAAATTACTTTTTGTTGCTTTTTTTCAAATTTCATGCATATTTATGAGCTTATGTTCAGAAAATTTTAAGCTTTTTTAAGAGCCTATTTTAAGTTTTTTCGTGCTTAAAAATCCATGCTCTAATAATTACTTTAGATAAATTATAGTGAAAAAAACTAAAAAAACATTTAAACGTGGAAAATCTTAATTTATTATTAAAATGATTAACAATAAATTTAATGTCATTATGGTGAAAGCGTGGGGTGCCTTGAACTACATTTATATACTAACTTTATATTTGGGAGTAGAATTAGTAGAAAACTATAACAATTGATATCGAGCACCCCACGCTATGACAATGACAATGATAACATTAATTTTTTCGTTAATCATGTCATTCTTAAATTAAAAGTTATTACTTTTCAGTTGGATAGCCTAAGAGTTTCTTAAATGTGACACCCTATTTTTTACTACTACGTTATAAAGTCATCGGTCTTTGACGAGTGTGCAGAATGTCGAATTAATCTAACCATTCAAGGTGCGTAAAAATCAAGTTTAAAGGTTGCGTTACAGAAAAACAAACATACTGTAATGTTTTTCTTATTTATTTAAACTGTTTTTACCGTGGGATAAAATTACACACTCACTATGGCTAATTACTATTGATTTATTAAAGAAACACTTACACACTATGATTAAACTTAATTTATATACACACTACTTAATGTCTACTAATTTATTTACACTCAGTTTCAGTTTATTCAGTTTCAGTTTATTCATGATAAATATTTAAATACAGTAATTTTACAATTTACTTTATTTCATTTAATATCCTCCAACTCAGTCCGTGCCTAGACAAAAATTTGTCTGTTTTGCACTGGACTAAGTTTTAAGATATCTTATATATTGTATTTATGTAATAAAAGGTTGGTGTTTTCAACTTGAGTTTTGCTGTAGGGTAAAGCAGAGGAAGCATAACACCCAAGGGAAAATAATTAATTATTTTCGTACATAGAAACATTGATGCTATAATTTACCGATTTATTGATAATGTCATTTTTAAGATATAATATCCATAAACAATTGTGAGTGAGTAGTTATGTAGTTTTTTATATGTTTTTTGAATTTAAATAGTTTGGGTTCTGTTTTAATACTAATTGGGATTAGGTTATAAAATTTTGGACCGAAGAAAAAAAACGATCTTTGAGTTACAGTTTTTTTAAAATACGGGACATGTAGATCCATATTTGCTAAAGACCGTGTTAATTTTTTTTCTTTGTAGTTAAACTTGTTGGGATTGTTATATACGTTTATAATGCAGCTATAGATATAAAGTGTCTTAATATTAAATATTTCAGTTCCCTCATAAAGCTTTTTTCTTGAGTATAGTCTTGTTTTTTTAAATATAATTCTAAGTAAGGTGTTTTGAACTGTCTCTAAAATCTTAAGTGTTGTATTAAAAGTCCCACCCCATGCAATAATGCAATATATTGAAACCGATTCTGCAAGCGAGTTATAAATTATTTTCAACTTGTTTTCTGAGAGAATATCCCTTAAGGTGTAAAATTTGTGCATTAATACTCTTAATCGCTTACTCACGTGGGTAATATGTTCCGACCATCGCATATAGTCGTGTTTTCAATATTTTTAGATTTTTGTGGACTACCTGAAATATCATTTATAACTTTCCACATTTTTTTTGTGTCATTACCTGCTTCATTTATTTTTTTTTGATAATAATTGTTTTTAGTTTTTTTTAGTAAAGCATTCAGTTTATTTCTATACGTTTTATATTCTTGCTGGGATTCGGCTGTAAAATGTTTATTTAGTTTTTTCTTAAGATAACCTCTTTGTTTAATCGACTTTATTAATCCAGCTGTTATCCAAGGCTTAATTTTTAATGTTTTCTTATTTTTAGTTTCAATTTTAGTAGATGCTGTTATATAGTTATTTAGTTTATTTAAAAAAATATCATATGCTAGTTGTGGATTACTGTCAGTATTAATAACGTCATACCATTTCTCACTTTTTAAAAAATTTTGTAATTGTTCGTTATTAAGTTTTTGTATAGGTACTGTGGTTTCTGATCTAAGTACGTTATGACTAGAAAAATGCTCGGAAAAATGTAAAAAGACAGCTGGAGAAAAGTGATCAGTCATGTCTGTGTGGAATACTACTGGATCAAATTTAATTAGGTTTTTAATATTGTTGTAGACCAGGCAAGTTTCCCAAGATAACCCTCTCAATACATTTTCCATTAGTCTTTCAAATGTCGCGGGCGCACTACAGAGCCCGAAGGGCATGACGTTGAACTGCCATAATCCGGATCCGGTAGTGAAAGCAGTTTTCTTTTTGTCTACTGGGTCCATTTCTACTTGCCAATAGCCAGACTTCAGATCCAAGGTGGAAAAAATTTTACTGCCAGCCAAAGTGTCTAGCATATCGTCGATACGAGGCAGAGGATAGCTGTCCTTTTTCGTCACGTTATTCAGCTGGCGATAGTCCACGCAGAATCTCGTAGTTCCATCCTTTTTCTTGACGAGCACTACTGGAGACACCCATGGACTAGTAGATGGTTCTATTATTTTTTCTTTCTCCATCTCTTGAATTATTCTTTCAGCTTCCTCTCTCTTCGCTTGTGGTAGTCTTCGAGCTGATTGTTTAATTGGCTTGGCATCACCAGTATCGATTTTGTGTTTGACGGCTGATGTTATACCAGTCTTCCCTCCTTTTGGTACGAATAGGTCTCGATACTGCAAAAGGAATTCTCTCATTTTCCTTTTTTCAGCTCGATTCAAGGATTGGCCAGCTATTGACAACATCTGTTCGAATCTGTCGTCAGAATTGTCGGTTGTCGTTGTTTGACGAACTACAAACGTCACCGGTATGCAACATCCAATTTTGGTTTCCTTCTTGAGGGTAATTGGGTAATCGTTCACGTTTATAGCACGTACTGGGATCTCCTTCGCTGACGTAAAAAGTCCTTTTCCAATTAGCACTCCTTTACCAACCTCTCCGTCGGGGTTCCAAGGTTCCATCATAACCGGTGTACCTTCTTCCATGATTTCCTGTAGCCGCGCTACTATCATGGTTTCGCTTCGTGCAGGAAGAACAGTATCTTCCTGTACAACTGCCAACACCGTTCTGCTTTCATGTGGATGAAGGAATACTTCTTCGGAACCCACCTTAATGGTTCTGTTTTTAAAGTCTAACTGAAAACCCTGTAAATTCATTACGTCCATTCCCAGAATCACGTCTTCTTCGATGTCAGCTACGATTACCGTATGCGTACATCTTTTTTCACCAATTCCCAATTGGATTTGCGTCTCTCCATGAACATTGGCACTCTCCCCCGTTGCGGTCCGGAGTCGCAGCCTCGTTGGCAGAAGCTTCTTCGATTTTATTATCTCTGGCCGTATAATGGTTCTAGTTGCTCCAGTATCCACCAGCAGAGTATATTTCCTGCCATTAACTTCGCCATCCACATAATATACACTGTCATTACGGCATCTGAGAGAGGCTATCAGTATGAGAGGGTTTTCCTGGGACTGAGGTTCATGGTTTGCCGGAGTTCTAGGGCGCTTACACGAGCTGCGTACATGTCCTAGCTCGCCACAATTCCAGCATCTAATCTTCCCCGGCTTTCGTTCTACCATGATTTTTATCCAGTTGACTAACTGGTCAAATTTATCTTCGTCACCCTCTTCTTGAACGGTCCCAACTTTGTTATATCCTGACGCCTT
>CAJUYH010003925.1:0-29662 GCA_910591685.1 Galerucella tenella | reverse complement strand
AAAGATATGAAGATAGCAATATGGGCTACGTATTATCACTACGCTTCAACTGATGAAAAACCGCAGCATGAAATATGCCCGACGGGCGCAAGTTCTTGGTGCGAGTGGCAGAGAGCTGCAGCTGCTGAGGAGTTAAAATCTTGCGAACACTCATATTCAGCACTTCCAGCTCGTGTTTTGAAAGGCATTAAAGCAGTGTATGAACATTTAAGCAAAGATGCTCTGCTAGAACGACGCCTGGGTGGATTCACTCAAAATAATAATGAAAGTGTGAATCAACTGATATCGAAGATTTTGCCGAAGGCTGAGAGCGGATCAACACTCATCGTTGACTTTGTTGCTCATGTAGCTGCAAGTGTTTTTAATGAAGGCTGTGTTGCATATCTAACCTTCCTGGATGCCATGAAAATAAGTACAGGCCCAAGTGCCCACGCACGGGCGCAATAAATTGATGGAACGCGAATAAGCCGCGCGGATCATCGAGCTGCAGAGTACACTAAAGCAGAACGAATTCGACGTAGACAAGACCAAAAAGAGGCTTTGGATATTTTAGAGGATAATATTCCACTCTATGGACCGGGTGTTGATGATTCCATGTGAGTATAGCATAAATAATAAGCTTATCGTAGTTCGATTTGTGATTTTTTCGTACGTAAAACTTTGAACGCGTTTTTCATGGAACCACATTTTTGAAGTCGGTGCCATTTGTAACTCAAGAACCAATGAACTGATCGTCCTGAAATTTTTCACACATGTTCTACACATAATTTATGAGGTAACATTGTCGAGTTTTTTTCAATTTTTTTTATTTTTTTATTTTACAATAAGAAAATGGCCGATTTTTTTCACCAAAATCGGCGTTTTCACGTCTAAATGTCGATAAAAAGTTAAAAAAAAAATTCAACAAAATCTCGACAACGTTACCTGGGGAAATTGATAATCTAACGAATGAAATCGGGTTTTTTGATATCAGATAATCCAGTCTTGAGTTCTAGATGGCACCGCAAAGTACCTATTTTTGGAGGCATCTCCGGAGATTTGCTGCCAGCGGCTTATTTATTTATATTTTACAATGAAAAAATTACACAATGTAGTTCACAACTTACTCTAACATGTAACGATTGAATGAATACATTTATTTTAACCGTTTTCTCTAAAAAAATGCACAAATAAGTGTCTTATTAAGCATGTGGATTCGAACCTGCGCCGCTTGAGCCGACGGATGGCTAAGCGCGTGGGGGAATGTAGTATGTGGGTAGCGAAAGCTTCAGCGCTGGCCTCTAGGGGAGCCGAGGTAAAACCATTCTCGTACATGTAACGATATTTGAAAGTGCATAACGACTCATCCGTTTCGAATGAGAAGCAGGTCCATTCGCTCTTGTGAAATATAGCCACGCTTTCCACAAGAGAACGGTGCAGCACCCTATGGTATTGCATCTTTTCGACAGAGAAAGGAGTTTGGAGGTTTCTGCAAAAGTGGTGCTGGTGAAGTGTCAGGTGGGATTCTGCCGTAACAACTATCGGTTTCTGCCGATCGATTCCCCAATCTGAGTGGAATTGTGCTCTTGATTGGGTTCCCTTATTCCAATCGCTACTTGGTGGGTTTCTACCAAGAATAGAATCACCCGGACTTAACCCTACTCCTGGTGGGCTTCTGCCAGAGTATTTGTGAATCAGAGAGTTTCTGCTGAATCGAGCCATTTCCCGCGAAACTTGATAATCGGTGGGATACTGCCGTGACGATAGAATAATCGCGAACCGTCCCAAAATATTCGAGTGGGAGTAATAAATAACAAGGAAACCACTGATGTGTGATGGTTCCAGTTATATACAATATTATCCCGTATTTTGCGTATAATTTGATGTTTGAATATTATCTTGTGTTAACTAACCGGTATTATTCAATGAAATATTGTACTAGATCGAGAATGCTTAAAACGAGATTGTCGATTACGGAAAATAGAGGATGGAAGGTGTTCCGCTGTTCGGCAAGTGCAGGACCGGAAATCAGAAACAATATGTAAAGTCGTTGGGTCAGTATTTACTTGTTTTCTAATTAATGTCAATAAATGGATTTGAATAAAAGCAATATAACCGTGTGTGTCTTTTTCTGTACGAGTCTTTACCTAGTGCCATCCTATCCAATAGGAAAAAGTAGATAGTAAGATTCGTTACAATATTATGACGGGATTGTAGCTATTCCCGTGCCTAAATTGATGGCCCAATCCCAAGTGGCTGAAGTGAACAAAAAAAATCAAGTCGATGGGCGCCAGGTCCGTCCTTGGACCACGATTCCTCCGGTGTAACAACAAGGCGGAATCCACACATAAACAAAACCAGCGTAGATCGCTCGGCTTTCCTCAGCACGTGGAGGCGGATGAATCCTAGTCGATGAGACGCGCAATAGGGTGGCGGAAATAATTTTTGAACCGCCAAGGCGGCAGGAATTCGACCTCCAATGCTTTTGAATTGAATTAGATTAATTTAATGCCATGTGAGTAAATGTGGCGAAAAGAATTATTGATGAATGGCGAAATGGAACATCAACAGAAATTTTTAAGAAGAAAAACGGACATAGATTCGACTCAAATTGAAAGAGAAATGAAGAAAAAGTTTCAATGCCCGATCACTGAATCGAAAACCAATAAGGTAATCAATCGGTCTCCCGTTAGTAGGATTACATCAACAGAAAGAACTACTTCATCGCTAATTTAAATAAAATACAAAAAATAATTAATCGCAGAATTCAATGATAAACTGAATTAATACTCATTGATTGCAGCATCCTTAAACAAAGTTTAAATATTCATTGCTCGCAAAATAATTGACGAAAAGTGAATGAATAATCACTTGCAGAATTCATGAACAAAAATTAATGTAAATAATCATTAGACGCAAAATTATGTTCATCGCTGCCCCTTCGCCTTTGGTGCTGTGTGGTCGTTTTTACTCGCTCTGCGCATCTCATCGCGGATCATCACGAGTTCCGCGCGCTGCAGCTGCGTGCTGCAGTCGGGGACTGTCATGACATGTTTCAACCCGTCACAATATATATATATATATATATATTGTGACGTGGTGGATTTTCCATCCACCACTATATTATGCGGGTCCAGAGATGCGTGAGTGAATGATGAAAACGATGGTTAAAATGTCATGTATGATGAAAATGAGTGGTTGAGAACGGATGAATGTGTGAGAAATGTGAAGTTGAGTGCCGTCGCAAAATATAGCAGCCGAAGGGAACCCATTCCGGAAGGTGATCACGTGACTGATATCAGGTCATTCCGTATCAATCCGAATATTGGGACAATGAGTGATACCGGGGGGATGGAGGAAATAGGCCGTTCCTGGGCAAGAAGAATGAACAAGGAGGAGACTTCCGTGGGGCCTCTGGACGAGTGAGGACGTGTGTTATTGGGATCGCGCCAGGAGTGCGGATCAACGAGGATGGGTGTCTTGAGCGTGGCAGGATCAGGGTGACGGCGGATGGGTAGAAGGCGGCGTGGTATGATTTTGGAAGCTGGATTTGCCGCCCGCGGCCGAGTACAGGGTGTTTGGAAGGGTGTGACCAGGCTGTGCGCCATGTTGTCCCGGAACATCGTCGTGGACCATGGGCACGCTACAAGTGCACCTTCAGATCGCGCCACAGGATCCAACAGGGATACCCAGCCCCAGGTATCCCATACGGAAGTGAATAGGGATACTCGACCCCAAGTATCTCATTCGGAAGTGCAGATGAGAATATGTACGTGAAAAGATTAAAAATGTGTAAAGCTGTGAGTAACGTGAACGTGAGCGAAGAGAGAAATGGATAGTCCGGAAAAGTATGATTAAAAGTGAAACGTGATTGGAAATGGACAAACGAAGTGAATAATGTGGGTGTGGTAAATTGAGATGACGATAGTATTTGTATGGCAATGTAAGTTCGGGGTATGGAAGAGTGAGAGAGCAAGATGTAAGAAGAATGGAACGAATAGTGTAAAGTGTGATATGGATGAATATTATTGAGAGTTAAGTGAAATAAATGTATGTACGGATTAGAGAAACGTTATTGTGTAAGAAGGAATGTAAGTGTGAAGAATGTAAGAGCGAGAGAGAAGAATATAGAGATTGAATTTGTATAGGGAAAGAATGCATGAGAAAGATGTAGGAATGATGTGTGCGAGAGAGAGTGAGAATGTCAACAACGAGTAAGATTTGCGGGAGTCCGGATAGTGTGTTTGTAAACGTTCGACGAATTCCTTGCCATATTTGGGCATTGCCGTAGACCCGTCATTTCTGCGACCTTGAATGATTGAAATAAACATAGAAATCGTAACTTGTAATTGTTTTGGTAATGTTATACGGACCTTTTGTCCTTGAGACTTGTCTATAGATTGGATGAAGTAAATTGAATAAATGTTGATTATAAACTTTGAATATTGAGATAATGATGCGATGTAAATTGAATTCTTGTAACCGTAATCAGTTTTCCCTAGGCTCTGTAGACAAAAACTAGGGTGGCATCCCTTGTGTTATGTGCATTGGTAATATTTCGGTCAACTGTCCGAAGTATTACCAATCAATATATTATAAATATATTTATTACCAAATGCATTCATGCGATGTTTCAATTACGATAATGGGAAGACGTAATGCAAATAGAAAACGCATATGATTCCGATTTCACTTTAATATGAACTTGAAGAAATATAAGGGAAACACTATAGCATATATAGCAATTACATTTTTCGCTGTACAATATGGAGGTCCCGATACCCCAATCTTATGTGTCTGTACGTTTGTGCGGATGTGCCCTACATAGTGATAGCAATATGTATTATTATACAGTTATTCAATAATAGATTTTATTTTCTATTGAATTTTCATTTTTTTTTCAATCTATACGAATTCGTATATTAGTTGATTATATCAATGATCATATACAGAAAGTACCACATTATTTCAATTACTGTGTATAAAATGATATTGATATACAATTCAAGATTTGGAAAGTAATAGTATGACCATAAAAATAACTATATTTCGTATGATATACAAGTATATGTATATGTATATGTCACTTTCAGTTACTACTATTTTCATCTAGATTAACATATAATAGTCCTGCATATTATTATTTACTTTCCTAATTTTTGATAATATATATTATTATATATGATAATATATATATATAATAACGATATATGTATATTGTGACGTGGAAAAAGCGTTAGCATGGTCCTCGACTGATGTATGCGGCTGTGCGAAGCGGTAATACGTGTATTCCATGCAAGAATTATGAAAGAATAGAAAACATCGACTACGAGTCAAGGAGATAGCGGGGAAAAACAAAAAACATCGTACTGCGGGAGGACATTGTTTGTTTGAATGGATTACACAGACAACGCCACACAGCAAAGTAGAAGGGACAATGCAAGGCATCAAGTGAGCAGGAGCTCGAAGAATCACGAAGGGAATCGAAGCGGCTTCGGGTGCTGTAGCGCCTACAATAACCCGGAACACCGAGGAAAAATGGACGAAATAAATATATTATTAAAAGCGAAATTTCGATCCGAGATCGAATGCGAGATGAATGATGGACTGGGATGAAGTGCAAGAATGCGAATATGACATTGTATGAACTATTATCAGATGTAGATGTAAGAATATTACGTATGAGTGATGAATGAAATTCCGAGGGTACCGCGCATTAATATTAGTCCGTGCGACAAATTCGGGTGAAATTAGTGCTCATTGCGGAGTGGCGTGTTAAATGAATGGAAAATTTTGGTCAGGTCAATAGCCGATTAGCTATCGACCCTGATTTTACCACGAAAACGAAGCCTTGACCTAAAGAAAGGGGGTCACAAAGAACGACGAGAAGACGCTTGCCTTACCGAAAAACTACCATTAGCGCTTGGATTGTCGTCTTGAACCCAAGTGCACAACAGTATCATTAGAATAGTGAAGTGCTAAGTAAAAGTACACAAAAGTATAAGAATCGAACGTGAACACCAAAAACCGTGAGGAAGTTCACGTCAACAATCGTCGCTGACGAAAGGAAAAAGAAAGGAAAATTGTCACATCCAGTCGCTGAGCCAGCCGAGGATCCTTAGGGTCGAGAGATAACGTCAACGGAGAAAATTATCGGTGGTAAGCGAACCAGTCATCTTGTCATTTCGGGCAGTGTGGCATCGTGGTATTGTTTGTATTGTGGAACGTTTGTATCAAACATTGTAACGTTCGAAGAGCGTGTAAATAAATTTCGTTATTTGCATTTTCGTCACGGGGCAAGTTCCATTCATTATTAACAATTTTCTGCCGAAAAGTGCATCGCGGCAGTGTATTGAACCGACAAATTCATTTTAACGTGTACGCGGCGAAACACTCTAGTGTGAATAACGAAACATTATCGATGATTATGTGATATTTTAATAATTGCGATTTGAATTATTTGAGTTCATTTTCAATACTGTGTCTATAATCATTTGCTATTTCAATTATTTTCCATTCGGATGAGTTGTGTCTAGATCAATATTCTACAGATAATTATTCGATAATTTCATTATTTGTTATTTGAATTATTAGTGGTAGTTTTCATATCGCATCAAGCATTACTTGATATTTCACTTATTCCATAGATGAATTAATTATTATTATGTGATTCACTTGCATCAAGAATCCAAAGTTTGCGTAATCAAATTGTATTCTTTTTTTTTTATTTTGAGCCAACTAATTATTATTGTGTTCTGACTACTATTATTATTCTTGTCATATTCTTTTCAAACATTAATCTTGATTATTTATTATTAGTTTAATATTGCTGAAAATTATAAGAATATTGTTTTGTTTCATTTCACTATTATGTCAAGTTGAGTTATTACGTTTTCAATTATCCGTTTGTTCTTTAAATTCATTCAATTATTATTGTATTTCTTTAATTATATTATTATTATTGTTCGGGAAATATCCTGGATATTCTAGAATTCTACGTGCAACTGTTGCCATATCATATTGGGCATAAATTTGGCCACAACGGCACAACATTTCGACTATATACGCTGCGACACGCTAAGCACGAAGTAGTCTTAACTGGGTTTCTAATGAGTTGTGACTTTATGCACACTGTGCTATCTTTGTCTGCCAACCGCTGGGTATTCTCTGTGCTTGAACTATAATCTCAGTGCCTTCACTACTGCTGCCTATTTTGTGAGCTGGGCACATCTTTACGAACACATCATCCGGCTTTTTCAACTGCCTATTTTTTTGCACTGCAACTCAACTGAACTGCAATCGAACATTCCAAGAAAGTTGAGGTAACACGTGGATTTACGGCCCACGGGTTGCATCATAATCTGATTCTGCCTGCAAACTCAAGGTTCACTTCGTTTGTGTGTGCTCAATTGTACTTCAATTGCTGGATTCTGAACTGCTGCCAATTATCTGAAAGTTATCTGATAAATAATTGACCTGCAATTACCTCCTCAATCAAAGGCTGATGCCACACGTGGGCTTACAACCCACGGGTTGCATCATCCCTACTGGCGCCGTCTGCCTGCTCAACTTCGGACTTCTCTTGTGTGTGATCGGGTGTGAATTGTTCAAAATACGTGGCCAGTGGAACAAGAACAATAACAACTGTTAAAAAACCTAAAGATAACCGTAGCTTTACAACCCACATTATTTGTAAGGTGCTTCACACCACGTGCACAAGTGCATTCGCACTCACCAATGAACTCTATTGCATTTAGTGTTAAGGTGCTTGTCAATAAACGAACGAGTTTAATTAAAAGGGAAAATTTCATCCTCTTCCTTTAAAAAAAAACTGCATTTCCACAACAATTATTGTTCGCAACAAATGTCGGGATTTGTCTGGTAATACTTTAGTTAACATTTTACGATTGTTCAACATCATGCAAATTCAAATCATAATTTCTAATAAATCATCGGCGTGACTGAATATTAATTAAAACATTTGTTTTGTCCTTATTCTATTTGAAGAATATTCCATTATTATTCTTCTTATTCGTTATACCCCAGGTTGCCCAACCACTTGAATCCAGCCGCCTCCGCGTGCTGAGGAAAATCCAATCTGTTGATGTCCGTAATTCGCTGCGAGTTTTTCTTTTCCGTTTTTTATTCCGCTTCGATTTTGATGGCGAGTGGAATCATGGTCCATCAGAAGGACCTAGCGCCCAACAACGATTTTTCAATTGGACATCGAGTAAACCGGACTTAAGAGCAATTTCACCGTGCTTGGCGCAGCTATTACTTTATGAGGGAATCACTCTCGAATTCCCCGTCGTAATATATATATATACATAATTATTCATCTTTTTACTCACCGCCTGAATACGTCATTTACGATGTCGTTTGGCTGGTCATCAGTTACGATCGCCTCTTGCTGAATCGCTCGTATATCCCTTTCTCGTACATATAGATTTGTCTTTGGATGATTATGATGATTCCTCATCACAATTGCACCATCTTCATCACGTAATAATGATACACGACACTGATATATGGATGTTCTTGATGCACACACTCATTTTTGTCGAAATCGACCACAGCTATCACGGTGAAAAGCATGATTTTTGTAACTTGATTGGGTTGTTCCTGGTCGCTGTCCTGGAACTTCCATATCGAACACAAAACTAAAAGCTTATGGATCTAATTTATCTTATTTAATAAATAGATTGCAGTCACCAAAACAATTGTCGACGTTACCAAGGAAATTATTATCATCAGGCAAGATCTTCCAGCACCACGCCGCCAACCAATCAAGGCTCAATGAAATCATATTTAGATTCTCTAGTTGGAAGGTCTTACGAATGGAGGGAGGTGTCGAGAAAAGTCAAGGCAGATAAGAATACACAGGAGAAGACAAGAGAAAAAAGAAAGAACTACCGAACATCAGCCAGACTACAGCCAATAGTCACCAGCCATTTACAATAATTATACAATTACACATCCCAAATATATTACAATTATATTAAGTATACGCGTATTTCAAATTAAAATAACAACTCTCTCGCACTCACATTAATTCTCATTACAAAATTCCTACATGAATATATTTTTATTTAATATAATTTATTGAAATTAAATTTAATAAAATAAATAAAAAAATGTTATTATGTATGTTATATGTTGTAACGAATCTTACTATCTACTTTTTCCCTATTGGATAAGATGGCAATAGGTCAAGACTCTTACAGAAAAACACATATTTGGTTCTATGGCTTTTATTACAAATATATTCATCGACATCAAGTCATAAGCAAGTCAAGATTTAATAAGTGATTTTACATGGTTTTCAACTTCCGGATTTCCTTTCCCGGGCAGCGGAACACCTCTGATTTTCCTGTGCCCGAAATCGACAGTATTGTGACGAGCTCTTTCAATCGTAGACAATATGTCTGTGAATAATAGTAATTATATGATACAAAAGATGATATTCAAATATAAACTTATATGAAATTGACGTACTAGTATTATATAAGTGCAACCAACCACATCAGCGGTTTTCTCTTTAATGACGTGTGAATTATTCCCACTTGAAGATCCTGGGTCGGTTAGCGATAATTTTACCCTCACGGCAGTATCCCACCGATTATCAATCTAGCGGGGGATGGCTCGATGAGGCAGCAACCCACTGTTTAGTAAATGCTCTGGCAGAACCCCACCAGGAGTCAGGTTGGGTCCGGGCGACTCCATTCTTGGCGAAATCTCACTTGGTGGGATTTTGCCAAGAATGGAGTCGCCAAGAGTAGAGTTTTGCGAATGGAAGAAGGGGTCCAATTTAGAGCAGAATCCCACTCAGATTGGAGATCGATCGGCAGAAACCCACCGTGTTTTATCGAGGGTAACGGCAGAAACCCACCGAGTCGATAGCTGTTCCGGCAGAAACTCACCGTTGGCAGAATCCCACCTTACCAAATTGATAGTTTGACATAAGCCCACCAAGACGATCGGGAAGGCGGCGGAATCCCAGCGGATACGCCCACTGTGGCAGAAACTCACCCTAGTGTCGCGATCAAAAACAAGGGCAGAATCCCACCGGATGTGATAGGTTGGCAAATAATGACAAATACCCACCTGAATTTATCCACGGGATGGCAGATACCCACTTTCCTCATTCCAGCTAGGCGTTACGACAGAATCCTACCCGATATCCCACGAATTCTCCTTCTCGTCCAATAAAAGATAGAATACCATCAAAGGTATAACACCGTTCTCTTGTGCGATACGTAATGATATCTCACAAGAGCGAGTCGAGCTAATTTTTATTTGGAATCGATGGGTTGCTATGCACTCCTAAATGTTGTTACATGTACGAGAATGATGTCGCCTCGGCGGCCCTAGCGTCTGGCGCCGAAGCTTCTCCCCGCCTACAGAGTTCCCCTACCCACTTAGATTTCCGTTGGCCCTGTTATATCCCCGGGAATAACGCTAGAGTAGAGTGACCGACGGACGACTCACCATGGTATAGACGCATCAGTAATGGATAAGTTAGATTTTACGACATAAATATAGACATACACATATAGATTGTCTCCACAGAACATGTAACGTCAAGGAACGCGACCAATGTATATCTTTACGTATTATAAACTTAAAACATCCAAC
Organism: Galerucella tenella; assembly: GCA_910591685.1. Classification (NCBI taxonomy): domain Eukaryota; kingdom Metazoa; phylum Arthropoda; class Insecta; order Coleoptera; family Chrysomelidae; genus Galerucella; species Galerucella tenella. Next base: position 19,048 of record CAJUYH010003925.1, on the reverse strand, counting down.
GAACTCACATATACCGAATTAATTATAGAATTAAATAAATAAGTAATAGTAATTATAAGTAATCAACACAGATAATTATCAATAAGAATTAACAACCAATAAACACACGAATTTATGTTCAAATAATAGATTAATGATTAACACCAACACATGAATTGACTCACGTATGCATGTATACCACCAAGTCAATTCAATCACACAAACGATACAAGTAATTGCAATAGATCATATAAATAACTATAATTGATAACTGCTCAATGCATGAGCATAAAAACCGCATAACTAACAAATGACTAATACTCATATCAACCAAAAAACAGGAAACGACACATCTAAAATACACATACGATAAACCACTAAAATTCATGCAGCTGAACCAACAACATTCCGAAATAAATAAATAAGTTAAGACATAGAACGATGTAAGTTATTTGAACAAGCAAATGTAGCGAGATCTCAAAACTATTGATAATCATAAAACAACAAGCAATTCTAAGTAATGATCACGCCATATGCGACATCGATCGCCCTCACACGATATCACAAGGGTCTCACCCCATGTCACATAACGATAAGGGATGTCGCGAGCGTAGAGAAAACTATGAGTAATAACTCCCACCAAATCGAGAAGCATCAGATGACGTGTTAACTAAGCTTATAAAATAGCTGTAAAACATGCAAAACGGCACTTCTATTACAACATCAGTTTCGTCTACATCTCCGATAATCTCAATCGAGCGAATCAGAATCTCACATCAAAATCTTAAGTTCAATTAAGAATACTTTGAAAAGACGAGTCGTTAGTCTTCATAGAATCGAGTAATTGAGAATCACAAAGCAATTGCTAATCGCAAAAGCAACAATATCAGTTATAAGATACAATCAAACAGAACGCCAGTAATTGAAGTAGAAGTAATAATAGTCATAAGTGAACTACAGTGTAAATTTCATTGTGTAACCAATCTACCGTTTATTAACATTTAAATAAAAGAGCAACAATTGATTTGACGATAAATCTCGAAGTGTCTCAGTTAATTCAACCGCGCATAGCGGTGGTGATTATCCGAACTACCCTTATTGAAGAGCTGTGGGTGACGGTCGGTAAGCGAACTGAGGAATCTGAAACAAGACTCGCAAAAAGGGCAAGTGACATCTGCCGATCTACGCCTCAATTCGCTCTAACTCCGCAGGTACATGCGACCTCTCCCGCAGGACGTAACAGCCCGAGCAGCGCAGGTTCAAATCTGCGTGGCTGCATATATATATTACGATGTGGTGGATTTTTCTACCCGTCATGATGCTGTAAATTTAAGTGCGGCTGCGCTGTGAAAAGGAAAAAATATAGTAAAATTAGTAAATAAGTAAAGCATTGAAGCGAAAGAAAGTGAAAAGTGTTAAAAATACTAAAGGACGATTACCTCGGCGATGTGATCCACGATGACCAGCAAGGGAAGACAACCAAGGAAGGCAGCAGCAAGCAAGCACGATAACATAACCTAAGGATAGCAAGAACAAGCAAAAGAATAAATAGACAGAAAAAGAGCAACAACTAAATACGAAAACAAGAGAAAATACTTACGGAAAGAGAGGCACAAGACGAATAATTGATAACCGGAACGTCGAAAATTCAGAGGATGACGACCAAATATAATTGGACCTGCTGAACACTACAACACATTACACTACACATAACCTGAACTGTCAACAAGAACAACACTAATGGTCGCCAAGCAACATGGCGCTATTAGTGCTGGTTAGTGTAGTGTGGAGGCGCCTCGGGCAATGTCAACAGCCAATGGAATGTGAAACTTCGAAATAGTTACTAGGTGATGTCTCCCGCTGTATACAAATCATGCGGCGTGGGAGAAAAAAAGGCATCACTAGTAAGAGAAGGAAGACAACATGACGAAGAGAGAAATAGAGATGGGGGCGCCTCAGTCGAAATGGAAGGCCAATCATCATCCGGAAAATCGAGACAACCTTGTTCTTGAATCCCTCCACTTGTGTAATCACCAGCCAAGTGGGAAACACAAAATCACCAACCCGGATCTAGCCAATCAATCATCGATTAAGGGCCCTAGATTCCGGGAATCGGTGAAAAATGGGCGGAACTTGCTGTTGCCGACCAAGAAGACGACGCTGGCCATTTTGATCGACACTTCCACTGGGGATCTCATAGAGAAAGGTAGATCGTGTGACAAGTTCAAAAGTAAAGTGAACAAAGGTTGAATTTAAGGGTGAAGTTGCGAGAAAAGGTAGTCGGGAATAGTGAAGTGATAGTTGAAATTATAAGAGAGTATTCTTGAGAGTTGAGTGTGGTGTGTGAAAGATCTACGGTACTTTGTAAGTAGATTTAAATAATTAGCAAAATCTGAAAGCGTCGCTGGCTACGAGGCATAATAGCACGCGGCGAGATAACAGCCATTTTCATTGCGAATAGTATTGTTCACAGCGCAGCAACTTTCTAGAATCCGTGGTTTAGTCATTAATTAATATATTTCATTTCGAATTTTGTTGAAAGTCACTGTGTGACTATTTTTTCCGGAAGTTAATATTATTTTCATATCATTGTTATAATTATCATTAGTGATCGTTTTTATGCCATTATTGTACGTACGAAGCAAATGACGCCATGCGGCTATGATGAAAATTTAGGTGTAAGTGCGCATATTGTTCATTACGAAATACAAATTGATACGCATTGTTGTAGACTTGTCATTCCTGCGGCCTACAAATTATATTAAAGTTAAGAGATCGATAAAACAGATGATTATTTAGTGGCGATAAACGCTATTTTCTATTATATTTCTTTTTTATATAAATTATATGAAGCAGCATAACTATAGTTCTACTTCCATTCATTATTAATCATCCGGATAAATCTTTATTGTTTCACGTTATAATATGTTCTCGTTTCTAAGGCACTTTTCCAGTGCATTTCAATAAATAAAATACTCACTATTGTTTTTTACGTACAAGTCGTGATATCATTATTATATTAATTTGAAACACAATTGCTCATGTTCATCAGTTTCCCTAGGTTCTGTAGTAAAAAACTAGGGCGGCATCTCTTGTGTTGTGTGCTGCGGTAATATTCCGGTCAATTGTCCGAGATATTACCGACGCCTGGTAAAATATCGCTGAAGGCGCGGAGAAATTGTTAAGTAAAAAGAAGCGCCGTCACAATATATACATGTATATACAAAAGTATATACATGTATGTATATATTTTTTTTCCTTTTTTCTCTTTTATTCTATGTTATATATTATGTTCACTATTTTCTTTTTAGGAACAGAATATCAATGCGAAATTTGTGCACACGTGACTACGATGCCACCTCCACTATATTTCGTACTCGAATTATAACTAATCGTATCTAATATCCGCCCCTTATTCAAAAAACAAAATGGCAACTTAGCGATATTCACCCTATACACACAAACATGTATGATTCCTTGGGTACTTACCCCAGGTCGTTGCAACCTTCCACCGTTTTTTTTGCTTTTCACTACAAACCAAAATATATCTTACATTGCATCTTGTGCCATTGTACTATTTTTTTTCATATATTCCTCTCTGGGTCTACTTTATTTTACTTTTCTTGTACAGCTGCCAATGCGAAAGAAAAACATAAATACCGCATATTCAGACACCCGCGCGTTTGTCTTCGCGAAAGAGACAACAGATGGGGTTTTTTTAATCTCACAAATGTGATAATGTGTATGAATGGACTATAATTAATCAAAGAAAAATAACAGCCTTATTTTGATTGCAATAGACGAATGTAAGAATAGTAACCATGTATATAACGACTAGTTGGAAAATATGAAAAAAATGAAAACTATGGGCTCCCCACTAAAATACTTCAATTTAATTCACCAATGGTTGGAGTTAAGTTGATATCGGTAGCAGTTTTATTTATAAGTGTTGAATGCATTTTGTCATCATCAATTAGCACCATAGCAAATAAATTCCAGTCATGTATTCCACATTTGGTAAACTTGAATTGCTTTTTACGAGACTACAGATAAGCATATCAAACTGTTGAGTTAATTACCAGAGCGTACCATTCTGGAATTGGTTGGGCATTGAAGATGTTCAAAATACTGGTAATGTACAGTTTATTCGTACACTTGCGACGAAATACAGTATAAAAAATAATTCGAAGATTGACAATAGTAGTACTATACTTAAATTATATTTACATTGAGCTGACCCAAACGAAAAAAAGATAATATAATCAGTCGAGAAACAAAAACACAAAATATATTAGCTTGTCAAATATCTCCCTTCCGCTTTTTTGCTCTTTATTCAATGCTTTATAAAAAGTGTTACAGTGATCGGATTTAGTTCAAATATGCGCCGTTTTGTTCGATAATCTGTTTCCATCTAGACGGCAACTTCATAATACCTCCCTCGTAGAAGCCCCCCTCCTTATTTGCGAAGAACTCGGACCGCGACTTCTCACAAGCCTCTTTTGAGTTCAACTTTACACCACCAAGGGCGTTCGCCAGGGACAGGAACAGGTGGTAATCACTTGGCGCTATGTCCGGGCTATATGGTGGATGCGATAAAACCCATCCGAGCTCCCGTAGCTTCTGACGAGTCATCAACGAAGTGTGTGGTCTGGCGTTGTCCTGGTGGAACACTACACCCTTCCTGTTGGCCAATTCTGGACGCTTCTGGTCGATCGCCTGCTTCAAGCGGTCCAGTTGTTCGCAGTAGATGGTAGAATTAAGCATCTGGCCATATGGGAGCAGCTCATAGTGGATGATTCCCTTCCAATCCCACCAAACACACAGTAAAAACTTCCTGGCCGTCAATCCCGGCTTGGCCACTGTTTGGGACGATTTACCGGCCTTCGACCACGATCGTTTTCGCTTGATATTGTCGTATGTGATCCATTTTTCGTCGCCAATCACCATCCGCTTCAAGAATGGGTCGAGTTCGTTCTGTTTCAGCAGCATATCGCAGGCGTTGATTCGGTCCAGAAGGTTTTTTTGCGTCAAATCATGCGGCACCCAAACATCAAGCTTTTTTTTGTATCCAGCCTTCTGCAGATGGTTTAAAATGGTTTGGTGACTAACTCCCATCTCCTGGGCGATGTCACGAGATGCCACATGCCGGTCTAACTCGATGTATTCCATGATTTGATCGGTATTTGTCGTCACAGGTCTTCCGCCGGCTGGCTTATCCATGGTGTCGTTTTCACCGGCTCTGAATCGTCGAAACCATTCCTCCGCGGTTCGAAGTGATAGAGTACCATCCCCCAAAACACCATTAATCTCACGGAACGTTTCTCTAGCGGATTTGCCTTTAACGAAGGAAAACTAAAATAGCGCGAATTTTGGCGTTAGTGAACTCCATGTTTACACGTCTATAACTGTTGACCGCAATATCCAAACTAATCATGCATAGCGTCGTTTTGAAGGATATGTCAAGACCTTTCAAATTATGTATAGTATTGCCAGATACGAGCTCTGTAGCGCTTTGTACATATCCGCGAAATTCAAAAGACAAAAAGGCGGAAGGGAGATATTTGACAACCTTATATAATCAGTCAAGAAAAAAGCACAACATGTATAATGCTGCGTGTCGACACTGCACGCTGTCGCCTCGTGGTCGACCAAGTGAGAAAAAATTATTAAACATGAAATTAACCAAAAAATATAATTGTAAATAGTCTGTAAGTATATCGAATAGCTTATATAACTTGTAGAGTTGACCATGAGTTTAACGATGCTTCAAATTACTGATAATGTTTGAGTGCAAAACTAGCGCGTGGCCAACATGGCGTCACGACGCGTTGTGCTATATTACCAATGAGCTATTGCTAATTATATACTAGTTACAATTGAATAATACCGATAATGATATCGAGTCACTCAATGCGCAATCACTTCACTAAAAACTTGATTACGGTTGAACACAAAACTTACACAATTCAGTTTACCACAAAAGAACGACGTGAGTTGAAACTGATTATAAGTGAGTAGATACCAAAATTGTCGCGTGCGCTTTCCACTTCGGCTGAACGAACAATGAGGAAGAGAAATTGGCCGTGAATGCGGATGTGAGCTTGACCTAAGACACTGCAGACCTCTTGCGGTGAATTAGGCACAGTTCACGGCCAAACGTCTCAACCAATGAGACGCCCAGCTGAGTCCCAGTTCATGCCCTGTTGGTGCAGATTGAGCGCTTCTTGAGACAATTCTCATGTAACTGAGTTGAGATACCGACAAATCCCAATCGAATATTGAGTAGATGATTGATTGATGGTGACCGCTCACCATCACAAAATTGAGTTAACCAGGAGGCAACAGTATACTCAGTGAAAACTGAACACAAATAGAAGGTTGTTTGACAATTGACTTGAGAAGCTGGATAAATGATCGATATTGGATAAGGATTTGGTATTAAGACTTGGTTGCTCAGCGATCAAATTTAACGTCGGAAGTTCTCACTACGCTTATAATTTAATTGAATCAAAACCACAACTTATTGACTAATTGACGAAAAGTAAAGAAAACAAAAGTATGAATTATACACTTCAAATAAATTAGATTGGATAATAAAAGTTGAGATGTCACAATGTGGTTGAGAAAAAAATACAAAATCGTTGTACGTTGCCGACCACGCAGTCAACGCGCTTGAATTTTACAGAGAGACAATAGTAACAAAATAGTCAAATATTGCACAAAATATCTATTGAGTTTAGTATCAAATTCATATGAGCATAATTTTTTTGAAAGTAGAATACAAGTACAGTTGAGATCGACGAGATAATTGATGCGAGAATCACAATTATAGTAGCGTGCTCAAATGGCGTCACCACGCGGTGTACAATAAATCTGCAAGAGCGTCTAATTCTTGAGTTTCTACACGTAGTTGTTTGAGCAGTACAATAAATTTTTATCTTGAGACACAATTAAACAGAGATGTTCAGTGAGCTGCACAAATTATCGTGAACTTTACTTGAGCACAGTACAAAAAACTTACAATTAATGTATTAATGATTTGAGACGAGCAAAAAGGTGTCGCGTGTTCGACGAACAGTCCACGTAGAATGAGAGCGATTGATGAGTCGTGAACGCGGAAGCGAACTTGACCTATTCCACCGTCGTCATCTGGTGAGAAAATAGGCCAAGTTCACGGTCAGCGCCCTGAGCCAATCAACGGTGAGAAATAGCGCAGCCCTTAAGGCGCTACGGTCTCATTTGCATAGGTGACGACCATCATCCATGATGAGTCGCCACAATTGAGCGGTAACCATTGCAGAGTTGAGCAAACACTATTGGTGCCCTCTTAACACCACTTGAGCAGTCAATTAGTTATCGACTGCTTCCAGTGAAAACTGAACAAAGGTAATTAAAAACTAAAAGTAGTGATGCGATAATCTTCACTGCACAACGAAATGAAATAGCGCGCGTTGCCTACCACGAGGTCAACGACGCTCAACGGGAATCTGATAATTAACTTAAATAAAAATAAAGTATATGATGCGAATAATATTGGTAAAGCAGTTCACATGATTGATGTGAGATAAAATCTCTTTGAGTGTTGAATAATGAGAAGCTCGAGATTGGTGAGATAATTCTGAGTGTGCTCGGTATTACAATGCAGTGACTAGCGCAAAGGGCGTTGTACACCACGAGGTGAACAATTAACGGTGCGTGAGTTTCGTCTTATCTGCTAATTACAATTTTGATTTCTGTCACTGAGCTGTACAATAATCGTTTTGAGTCACTATCGCAGTCAAGTTCTATTCGGATCTAATCATTTTGGGGGCTGTTTTTTCGCCCCACCTGCATATCTCCGCCAAGCTGAGGAGACGCCGGCATCTTCTACCGTTCATCGTGTGCTTAGATTGTACGTGTCCAAATAGTTTTCTGTTAGATTGCGTATCTCCAAAGTGCAATTAGTGAATTCAATTTCTGTGCAACTCAAAAAGATTATAGTGTTCATCACTTATCAAGATCGATTGAATAAAAGTGTGACTCTGTGTGATAGCGAAGTTGTGTGGAAGAACGAAACACGAGGGATTGTCTCGTGGCGGTCGATCACGCGGTCGTTCCACATCATCTTTTATTCGTACCACACATCTTTGTTAAACAGATCACTCAGCTACTTTAATCATTACAAGTTGTGTGCATCACAGAAGTCTTCAGTCATACACTCATTATACAGTAACTCAGTGCCAATCACTGCTTGCAGTAGCATTAGTGATACTCAACATACAGTGCACCGCATCTTTGCTCGAATCATATAGATCGGCACTCCACTCATCAACAATTAATATTACTCATTCATGTATAGAAACTCAATTCAAATTAAGTCACTCAAATTAAACTAAGCTGTATAATTTTTTGTAAAGGCGTGAATGGGTGTGTGTGCTACATTGAGAATAAATATACTTATATTTTTGTTAACCATCGCACCATCAATTAATCTTCAACTCAATCCCCTGACAAATTTACTGCATAATTTTCAGTTCGATAACATCGCGAACATTGGTAAACTCTTAAAGTTTATTTTTGTGCTCACCCACAATCAGTTTTTTGGCGTGAAGTGATTTGCGTTACTCACGACTCAACATAGTTGGGTATTAATTTAACCGTACTCATAGATAATTGTAATAGACTCAATTGTTTAGCTCAAGCATTATAGCGACGCCATGTTGGGCATGGTATAATTTATCATCAATTATCTTCAATAATTCCAATGATCGCTGTATTCAGAGTTAACTCGATAAATTAAGTCAATTATTCATAATAATTATAATTCAGTAATAATTATAATTTTTGACTATGCTCATTCTTTCTAACTTTTGTTTCTTGTCGACCACGAGGTGATCGCGCTTATTATATTCACGTTCAATTTTGCTTTGCTACTTTATTCTTTGTCAACTGAATTAATTTATTCGATATCATTATCAAACATTGTGTTATTTTCTTCTTCTTTGTTCTATTTTATTCATTCATATTTGTATCATTGCAACTCTGTTTTGTTATACTCAATATTGGACTCATAAACGTACTTATTTTTGGCTCAATCTTAATTTGTGAATCCTAGTGTCCAACAAATCCAGGATGAGTTTATCTGAGGCAATACTCAACAGAATAGCTTCAGCGAACAGCCTTAAATGATACAGGAATCTATTTTCTAGAATCCATTTTAGGCAAATTACACTGTAGTCCAACCAGTTGCGCATTCTGATGCTTTCCATTGTGCAAACGTTTTCATATTCGGTCGTAATCGAGATCGATAATTTGGTGGTGTTATTGATAACAGACGGCTATCCATTTCAGCCTGTTGTTTGGGACACCTAATATAATACAGAGCATGAACGTTTCCAAGTAGCAACTTCATATGCTGTTTCGAAGCTCTCAGAAATGCAGCATGTATGGTATCCACAACCATTCCTTTGGACAAGTTGAACTCAGGTTATGACATTAGAGTCGATAGGCCTTTCACAATTGTCATGGTGTCACCCGCCTTCTGCATTGCACGTCTCAATTCAGCGTTCGTTCGGCGGGGTCCAAAGTTGTTAGTCATAGAATGAACCCATTTTCCTTGAAAACTTTCTTCGGTGCTATAACATTCATTACAGCCATACGCTCCGTTATGATGGATCATTCGCAAAACAGACGCACGTGCAGATGATTCTACCCCGCCAATGACGACCATTAATTTAGACAATGTTTAGATATTTCCCTTTGTTTTCCATTTGATGCCAGTTTCAATTAGTTTTTGTACTTGCGTTGTGAATGGTAGCAAACAATTATCTATAACTGGGTGTTCATTGTTTATTATCGTTCTATTGAATAATTCAAAAAAAAGGAGAAAATTATAAATAAAATTAAATAAAATAGTAGTGGACTGTATTTGAAATGAGAGCAGTTGAAGCAGTCTCAATTAAGTTCAATCACAGGATTTTTTACTGTAATTAATTACACGTGACACCGGTGATTTATTGTAATTAAAATTAACACTTATTTATTGTCTATTATTTACATTATTCACAAAAAAAGGATAACACGAAAAGATATAGCAATGATAACAAATTAATGACAAATGTAATTAAACTTGATTTAACAATGTACACAAAAAATGATACTTTCTTCACTTGAACAGTATTTCATAGATTTGCATTGCACGTGGTGTAACACAAAATGTCGCCAGTGAGTAATGACTGTCGCTGCTTGATCGTAAAGCACGCAAACCGGTGACTTGAATTTGCATGTTGATTATTTCGTGATGTTTTCTATAATGAGTTGGCCTGGTGGTGTAGCTGATTGAATCGGTCTGGTTAATTTGATGATCAGCTCACATGAATTTATAGTGATAGTTCAATGAATAACTCGATTGATTCTCTCTCTTGATATATTGGTGATTTTCTCTAAGTGATTCTTTTTCAAGCGGTGATGACGATGAGACACAGTGGACACTTCTTCACGTTTCACGATGAAGTGAATGTTGATCTGAATTACTGAATTACCGTTATCATGAATTACTACGCTGTACAAGGGACAAAGCACCCTCTCGAGACATGCATTGCAATGATTAGCTCTAAAGAAAAAATAGATCTGGTCTAGTATTGTCGATGAGTCACGATGTGCTATCACCCATCATATTTTGATTGCATCATTTCTCAACAATTGACATAGATTGATGCTAACATCATGTGTTTTTTGCGAAGATAAGGAGGCAGTTCATCAAGTTGTATATATGAGGGCGGTCCGATAAGTACGTAGCCTACGAAAGAAAAATTTGGAAAAGTGGCGATTTATTTTTCAACGTAGTCTCCTTTCAGCTCGATACACTTGATCCAGCGACGTTCTAACTTCTCTAACCCGTCTGAAAAATACCTTTTGTCGAGGTCTGCAAAATAGGCCTACGTGGCGGCGATGACCTACTCATTCAACTCAAATTTCTGCCCGGCGAATGACTTTTTCAAGTTTGGAAATAAAACGTTGCCACACGGGGCCAAATCTGGAGAAAACGGTGGGTGGGGCAGCAGTTCATAGCGCAATTCGACTAATTTGGCCGTGGCGACGGCGGAGGTGTGAGCCGGCGCGTTGTCATGGCGGAAGCGCACTTTATTCTTCGCGAAATGGGGTCATTTTTACTCCAATTCGGCGTCAAATTGGCCCAATAATTCAGGATAGTAGAGCTCTGTGATTGTTTGGCCCTTCTCCGGTAGTCGCTGTAAATCACACCTTGCGAATCCCAGAAAATGGTGGCCATCACCATTCCGGCCGATAGGATAGTCTTCGCCTCCTTCGGAGAATGCTCGACGGGTGAAGTCCAGTGATTCGACTGTTCCTTAGTCTCTGGTGTGTATTAATGGACCCATGGTTCGTCGACGGCTACGAAACGACACAGAAACTACTTCGAATTGCTCCTAAACAGCTTCAAAAACTGCTCTGAAGTAGTCTGACGGTTCGCTTGTCGTTCGACAGCTTTCTCATGCCCGAAATTTCATCCAGGAGATGACCTACGCGGTCTTTCTAGATGCTTATAGTGTCAGCTATCTCACGCACCTTCAATCGGCGGTCTACTGATACGAGATTGTGGATTTTTGTCAGGTTATCCTCCGTGGTAGCCATTTTTGGGGCACCTGGGCGTGGCTCATCAAAAACCGACGTGTAACCACGTTAAAACTCGTTAAACCAATTTTTAACGGTCATCATCGAAGGACAAAAGTGACCGTACATAGCACCCAAGCGGGCTTTGACTTCACTGCACGATTTCCCTTCCAAGAACAAGAATCGAATCACCGGCCGATATTGCTCTTTTTCCATTTTTCTGAACTCCGCGGACATGTCCGCTTCCACAGGCGGTCAGAGCGAAACTGCGCGTCCGACGCGGCTGAAAGTTTGACAGTAGGCGTCTACGAGAATGTTCTACATGACAGTGAATTTCTCTTGCGATTGCGACCCCATGGGGCGGTGAGGCTAAGTACTTATCGGACAGCCCGCGTATACGGGCCATGTATTCGCCATTGACGAATTAGCAACTTGACAACCATCGGTATTAAACGTCAGAGAGAAGTTATTTGGATTATTCGAAAAATTTCCTCGCGCACATTGTTCAGGTTCTACTGAATATATCATTTATGCTCGGACTAACTCATATTGGTGATGGCGAGATGCCACCACTGGTTACTGCTCACCAGATATATACTCGAATCTGTCGATACTCAATAGCGTTACATGGGAATATACTTAACGCGGCGCTCATCACCATTCAATAATGCATGGATTATTACTTATCCTCGCGTCTAATTAGTTAAGACGTTTCGACGTGAATTTGGCCTATTTCAGCGCAGGAGGCCTGTAGTGTCTTAAGTCGAGTTCACATCCGGGTTCACCACGCTCAACTCGACCTCATTGTCAGTTCAGCCGTATAGGAAAGCGAACGCGACGTAATTGTCTCGGCTCATCACGTAATTATTTTGTACAACTCAACACGGTTCTTGGTAAACTCATTAAATACTTTTTGTGCTCACCCGCAAACAGTTAATGTATGGTGAATTGCGTTAATGGAGTCTCAAATTAATTGTTAATAATAAGTAATTCTACTCATCGATAAATCTACAGACTCATTATATCTATCACTCATTGTTGCGACGCCATTTTGCGCACGCTACAAATTAACGTTAATTATCTCCAAATATCTCAAACATTGCTTCACTCTGTTTCTTCTACTCAATAGATTTAATCAATCAATCATAATATTTATAGTTCAATTACAATTAGATTTTTTGAAATATCACCATTTTTGATGTTATTTGCTCTTGGCGACCACGAGGCGACTGTACACCATAATATACTATTGCGATTTTCTTTTCATTTAATTTTTAGTCAACTCAAGCAACTTGATTGTCAAAAAATTATAATATTCTTGTCTTTTCTATTATTGCATTTATTAGTTGACTCATAGAATAATATATTTTCATTGAAATGAACATCAATCTCGGTTGAATGTTCCCGTGATTCCATGAAGTTATTAATACTTTTATTTGGCTCGATATTATTCTAAGACTCCTAGTGTCCAACAAAACCAAATGAGTGATTCGCTCAAGTAATACTTAACATTTTTTGGTTCTTCGAGACGGATCGTTGCACATTATAGGTTTCTCGCGGTGTTCCGTCACTGACCAGTAGTGGCAGCACCTCCCGGGCTGCAATTATTCGCGCCCTTATTTTGAGTGGTTGGCGCATCTCGGTCATGCGCACAACCCTCATTAATATGCGTAACTCAACCGCGCAACTCATCAATACTTCTGGGCCTATCAACTACTCGAAACATCAGACCACTCATGCGCGCCTAATGATCACTCAATCAATCACCGGGGGCTAACACCTCACCCCACCTTCAACTCACCACCAAACTCAAGAGGACGCCGACTCATCTTTTCAAGTCATTGTTCGACCAACTCTCATAGTGTACGTGTCCGATTCGTATTATTTCGTTTCGTACTTACTCATCTAAATTGTGTACTCAGTGGTATTGTTGTGAACTCATTAGTGAAACTCATTGTGACTAAATCAACTCAAGTGTATTTAATTTATAAGAGCGACTCATTGTGCGATCACTGTGTGTGTAAGTGTGCACTACGAGGGATTGTCTCGTGGCGTCTGACCACGCGGTCAGCCATTCCAATTGTTACACTCATTACAACTCTTGAACTCAATATTTAATTTAACTCATTTTGTGCATCATCATTTGATCAACTCATTGTACATTCATTTAAGTAAACGAGTGCTAAACACTGTTTGTGGATACATCAGTGATACTCATCTATTGTGCACCCTCATTTAGTTCAATTCATCAGATTGGCACTCAACTCAAACCATAATTGTAACTCAACTCAAACTAAAATTGTAAGTCAACTCAACATTCATAGTTTAAGACAAATCATATTTATTTTTGTACAAGTGTGAATGGATGAATGGGAATAATAAACTGTTTATATCTTTGTTAAAAATAATCTTACCTAAATCCTCCACCTCAATCACCCCGACAAAAATCCAGCACTTATTTTCAAAGTGTTTTATAACATCCCAAACACGCGGATATTTCGAAAACTTTCTCAATCAATTTTTTTTGGTGTAACTCAAGAAGCGTTTTTTTTTTGTAAACTCAAGTGAATGTTCACGTATTAATATAAAATCATTCGCGGTCGCATGTGGTACGCCTAAATTCAAGTGTGCTCAACCAGCGTGACTTATCATGGCTCAATCTAACGAAAATTAGATATGCAATGATATTGCAGAGAATGACGAGTTCTGAGAATCGCTCCTCACCCCTCGTGACTCATAGGTCAGCGATATCGAATCAACCGCACTCATCACGGGCGTGAAGACGCTCACACTACCGAAGGATAAGGTTCGACTCACCGATGAAGACTATCATAGCACTCGCTCACGCACTCCATCGCCGGTCAGGCAGTACATTCAACCGCCCGACATCAAATAATGAGTGAACATTCAAAATAGCGGACTCAAATTTCTCTAAGGCAAGCAGGCGGAGGCGCACGCTCTAAATCTCAATGAGACCTCGATGGCACTAGTTAGCGCCACGATCCACTCACTTCAGGATCTATGGATCAGCTTTGCGCACGAGCATGCAGAGTTCTTAAAACAGAGCTCAACGTAATTCAGTAAACATCCATATTTGAAGAATCGCGTAGACGAACAGGGATACACTGTTTATTCGTCGGCGTTGGAGAAGCTCACCGAATTCGAATATTTGCTTCGCTCTGATCAAACAACTCAACGGTCAGCTGAACGGGCGTCTCCCTCACCTGCAGTAACACTTCCAAAAATACCATTGCCAGTGTTCGATGATCAATATAGCAAGTGGCAACAATTCAAGGACATGTTCCAGTCCCTGATCCTCGACAACATTCAATTGACCAATGTACAAAGAATGTATTATCTCAGATCAGGGTTGTAAGGTGACGTGGCAAAGATAATTTTGAATCAATCATTGGATGGAGACACGTTTGACGCTGCATGGAAGGCTCTAACTCTAAGGTACAAGATCAAGCGGCTGGTAGTTTCAACTCAATTGGAAGCCTTGCTCAATTTGAAGAAGTCCTCACGGACTTCACTCTCATTCAATGCTTTGCTGATCTCAGTCTCTCAATCTTGTGACGCGTTCAGACAACTAGGCTCACCAGTACAGTATTAGGGTCAGCTGGTGGTCCACATTATGTCCAACAAGCTCGACAAGAAGACTTGAGAGGATTGGGAGTTGCATCTTAGCCCGAAACGAGAATATTCGACATTAGCATAACTCACGGATTTCATAACGGCTCACTTACGTGTGCTTGAGCGTTTGGAGACTTAAACAAAGGGCAACTTATCTGGTTCATTACGGGCAACTCAAGCGACTAGAACCCATGATGCGACTACTCAACAACCAGCCGCCTCAGCTACTCAACCGGAAGCATCATATCCTTGTGATCACTGTCAAAGACCGCATTATGTACTGCCGTATCTAACATTTACAGATCTCAATCCAGTTGAGCGTCGCGTTGGAGATCGTAATTTTCAATGGTGCTACAACTGCCTTGACTAGATATAATTTCAACGCCACAGGAGACATTCAACATGGGCAAGTCACCGATCACTCACTCAACTATTCGTACTCATCATTGCTCAGCCTCATCAGCTGGATCATCTGTACTCCTAGCAACGTCTCTAAAAATGATGTCACACGTGGATTTACAATTCACGAGTTGCATCATTTTCTGACTCTGTCTGCAACCTCAACATTGACATTGAGAATAAGTGAACTGACAATAAGAACTGTCGAATACAAATATTAATAGTGGATTTACAATCCACATTGATTGTAAGGTGCTTCTCACCACGTGCACGAGTGTGTTCGCACTCACCAATTATCTGTAACTATTGTACATCTAGAGTTAGGTTATTTTATAATAAACAAACCAGTGTGGATGAAAATCTCCATCTAATTCATTCCGTAGTAAACTACTGCATTCTCAAACAAGGTCATATAAATAATCATAATTGATAACTACTCAATGCATAAAGATGAAAACCACACAACTAACAAATGACTATTACGCATATCAACCAAAAACAGGAAACAACACATCAAAAATACACATACGATGAATAACTGAAAACATCATGCAGCTGAACCAATAACATTGCGACGTAAACAAATAAGTTAAAACATAAAGCTATGTAAGTTATTTAAACAAGCAAATGCAGCGAGACCTCAAAACTATTAATAATCATAAAAACGAGAAACAATTCCAGGAAATGATCACGCCATATGCGACATCGATCGCTTTCACCCAATAGCACAGGGGCGTCACCCCATGTCACATAACGATAAGGGATGTTGCGAGCGTACGGAAAACGAAATGTAATAACTCCCACCAAATTGAGACGCATCAGACGACATGTTAGCTAAGCTTATAAAATAGCTGTAAAACATGAAACACGGCACTTCTATTACAACATCAGTTTCCTCGACATCTCCAAAATTTCAATTGAACAAATCAGAACTTCACGTCCAAATCTAAAGTTCTTTTGAGAACATTTCTAAAAGACGAGTTGTTAGTCAGCAGAGAATACAATCATTGAGCATCTCAAAGCAATTGTTGATCTTAGAAGTAACAATATCAGCCATAAGATATAATTAATTGAATGCACTACTAATTGAAACAGAAGTAATCATAAGTATAAGCGTACGAAAGTGTAACTGCACTGTGTAAACAATCGACTGTTTATTAACATTTTAATAAATGAATTACAATAGATTTAACTACAAATCTCCAAGTGTCTCCATTTAATTCATTCGCGCATAGCGGCGGTGATCATCCGAACTACCCTTATTGAAGAGCTGTGGATGACGTTCGGCACGCGAACTGAGGAATCCGAAACAAAACTCGCAACAGGCAAATGACATCTGCCGATCTACCCCTCAATTCGCTCTAACTCCGAAGATACCTGTGACGTCTCTTTCAGGACGTAATACAGCCACTCACACTGACGGGCGGACACTCATCACACTCAGATCTAATTACAGCGAATTCTCAATTAATGATCGTTTGTTACTCACGAAAATCATTCCTGGTTGCATCTCAAAGGGATTCAATTCGATGCATCAGATTTTCTCAATTCACGTCCAATAGATATTATTGTAGGTGCAGATTAGTATGGTTCGCTTATTCAATTGATTGTGTTGGGGACCAGTGAAATCTCTCTCTGCAAACATTGCAGTTTCACATCATATAGCAATTAATAATTTCGATTGTGAGACTCGTGATTTGCTCACTAAATTTTGGGAGCAGGAGGAAATTCCATTATCTTCGTGACGTCAACTCACTCTAGCTGAACAACAATGTGAAGCTGACTTTGGGTCAATACACACACGAGATAGCGCAGGCCGTTATGTTGCTCGAATTCCGTTGTCTGAATCGTCCAACTAATTAGGTGATTCGCTCACAATACCGAAACGTTGCCTTCAGCGGTTGTAGCATAGGTAAGCTAGAGACTCTACTTACTCATCATTTTATTTGGACTTTCTTAACGAATATGAAGAACTCAATCATATGCGCCGAACGTCGTTTCACTACATATTGTCTTCCCCATGGTGAAATCAAAGCAGACAGTAGTACCACAGAGCTACGGATTGTTTTCAGCGGGTCTAGCTCGACTCAATTAGGTCGTTCACTCAATGATCTCATGCACGTTGGTGCAAAACTTCAGACCGATATTTCTGATGTACTTTTTTGGGTAAGAAGACATCGGTATATCTGTAGCGATGGCGGTAGTCAGGGTACCTTGCAGTCGCTAACGATGTTTTTGTTTATATCACAAATTTATTTATTGATTAATACAAGATTATTGGTTTATTTTATTCTGAGTTATATAATGCGAGACGAGAAGTGTTGTCGAGCAACGACCGAAATAGACTGCTTAAATTATTTTTGATTCTTCCCAATTCGATCTAGTCTCGGTTGGGAAGTCGGTTGTCAACAAAGCGAAGAATTTTGTGTCGTCCCGATGATTGCCGAGTTTAGTCAGTTAATGTTTTGAATTTGGATTTGTATATTCGCTGAGCTCGAATGTCGGATGTAGCGACGCTACATATCTCCCTTACTGGAGAAAAAAAAATTTGCGTGATTTAATTTTTTTGTGTGTGAACTGAAACAGAAAATGCTTTTAATTCATTGTATGGTTGTGGAATGCACGACTTGTATGAATGTGATTTTGATTGATCTTTGTTATTGTTATTATTATTATTTTTTTTTTATATTTGGAAGCGAACGCGTTTAGCCGTGTGTTGCCCGCTCGTGGATGGTTGAGGGCTCGGTTGTCGTTTTCGTTGGCGAGGATTTTGATTGTTATCATTGCGTGGTTGTTGTTCGTCATCGTCGGATGATGGTGGGGATTGTTGTTGTTGTTGTTCGAGGTCGTCGTGGACGAAATAAGCTGGCTTCAATCGGTCAATAGAGATTGGAACGTTTATGCCTCGTTGGGTAATGACAAAGTGTTTGTCGTGTTTTTCCACTACCGGGAATGGTCCGTCATATGGAGGAGTGAGCGATCGTCCGATTTGACCGTGTCGTACGAAAACGTGTGTTGCGTTATTTAGATCTTTGGATACAAATGTTGAGCGTCGTCCATGACGGGACATTGGCTCTGGTGCAAGCTCATGAAAGTGATTTCGGAGTAGTCTGATAAGTTCGGGAACTGTTGTGTCTGCGTTTGATGGGTTTAAGAATTCGCTTGGCAACCGAATAGGTTCGCCATACACAAGTTCAGCCGGTGTTGTTTGAATGTCCTCCTTCCATGCTGCACGCAATCCCAATAAAACAGCTGGTAGGGCGCTGGTCCATGCTTCACCATGGCACAACAGCGCTGACTTCAACTGGCGATGTAGGCGTTCGACTAACCCGTTTGACTGTGGGTGATATGGGGTTGTGTGAAGATGTTTCGTGCCGAGGATTTTAGCGAGATGTTTAAACAGATTGGATTCGAATTGTCCGCCTTG
>CAJUYH010003924.1:29769-57923 GCA_910591685.1 Galerucella tenella | reverse complement strand
AGTCCCTATTCTGATTAAAATGATGTATTTTCCCATGGTATCATTTCGCTGAATATTAATATAGAGAAAAACTATAAATACTAACTTGATTCTATTTTACTTCTACGACGTCTTTTACCCATTTTTGTCACAACACCAATTTTAATTTATTTTATTTATCGAACAGTAACACATTTATCGAGCACTGAAAACGTAATGAGGATATTTAGGTAGGTTCCTACAGAGGTTCGGTCAGCAAAAAATTGTTTTGCTTTGTAATCAGTGACATATTTGAGAGACTCAAGCGTAACTACATGGTGGTCTATTAGAACGTGGTTAAGAAGTATAATAAATATAGGTGAGTTAATCATACAATTTTCAACAGTTATTCAAAATTGAATTATTCACAACTCATCCAGAACATTTTAAGATGTAAAATTGAAACTAGATTAAGAATCTGTAAACTAAAAGATTAGTACATATCAGTCTGTCAACTGGTCGTACACATAAAGAGTCAGTTTTTGTGAATAGTTTGACATTAAAACATGAAAAGCATCAAAGGAGAGCACTGGAAATAAATGAAAATAGTGATAATAGTAGTGAAAGCTGATAGGATTGACAGACGAAGCCATGTGCAAATTCTGTCAATTAGAGCAAGAAACCTCACAACACATTCTATAGAGCGATAGCCTGGCAAATTTGAGGTTTTTTTCACTGGCAAAGACTTATACGAAAGATTCAGTCTTAAAGCTGGAGGACTTCGTTAAGAGTTTTGGGATGGGAAAGTAATTTAGACAAAGAACTAAAAAGGTCCCATCTCACATCATCTAATCTAATAGTAGTGAAAATTTATTACGGTCATTGGTAGAAGTAAAAGTTGATTGAAAATAACCAATTGGTATAACGATTTCACATTAAATATCATGACACAAATAGTTTGTTTAAAAATTGGGTTACGATAAATATTGGAGATGTGTTCAAGTTTTAAATCTGAAGTCTTTATACTAAGTGATTTGAGACGATGAGAGAACAAAGTCGTAATTAGTTAATTTTTTTACAAGAGACAATGTGATTGATTTTAGCTCGAAGTAATGAGGTAGACAAAAACACAAAATATTATTACAATATATTATTAAAGTAGGATTATGGAAGTGAAATTTTAAGTTTATATCGGCAGTTAGATCTGCGTAGCTTAGCTAAGAAAATATTGGAAGCAATTGAATATCTGCCGATTTTTTAAGACTTTATATTGAATAATCAAAAGGTGCACATATAGAGATCGATTCGGATTTCTAGCTTTCTCTTATTCCTTCGGGTTTGGTAGAAGCAGCAAAAATAGCAGCACTAAAATTATAGTCAGAAGTATTTTGTTGTTCTAACTACTAATATGTAGGCTTTTTGTTTCGATATTATTTTCGTAACTTACCTACACTAACACTTTATGTTTGAGTTTCCAACCTACCAATTTAAAAATATATTTTCAATAATATGTATTACAATAATTTACCAGCATCTGATAGGGTCAATAGTCTTTAGATAGGTCATAGTAATGAATTAATCAAATTGGTTAATTCGTATTTTAAAGGTTATGCGTACAGGTTACTCAACCACAATCTACTGGTGGAACGAAGCGATGACTAATGTTCTTGTTTACTTTGTACTTAAGAAACAATGTTATTAGTGTGATCTCCTCTCACAACAATAATTGTGTTTTTTTTTTTATCGAGATTAGAAAGCAGAGTAGATTTATCTGTAACGTATTTTAATGTCCAGATCGATTTGAGCATAAATAAAAATTATTTTTACTATAATGTATACCGTGTGCTTCAAAAAAATGAAGTATCCCCAACTGGACACACAATTTTATTTCCGTTAAAAATAGATTGCGGAAGATTATCCGGTATTTTGTTTGTCACATTTATGAGTGATTTTTATTCGATTTTATTACAAACAAAATTTAAATAGTCACCCTTTGATATCTTCAGATCCCTACAATGTTTTTATTGTATTTAGATCAACTACACATCCCGTGTGTTTAAGAGGAATATCATGACGTCACCCCAGTAAGTACCAGCTTTTTTTCTGAATCATCATATTAAGTGGCAAGTTACGTCATCGACATCCCTTTCGTATCCAGGGGTGGTCTGGGAAATTAAAAGGGGCGGAATGTGATACAAACGGAAAATTGATTGACAAAGGCTACATGTAGGTATATTAGCTATATTTTAGTATGATAAATTTTATGGGCGTCGGTTTTATTTTTTAAATTTGAATATGAGAAATATTGTTTAATTCAAAGATAAATCAAAATATATTATAGGTTTGAAAGTAAAATAAAAATTTGGAAAATGTGAGATATGTTTATCTTGGTATATTTACATCGACTCTAAAATTCCCAGCTTTCCATGTAATCTTGGTATATACATTATTTTCTAATGTGAGGTAGTAATAAATCTTTATTGAACTGTAAAATCCAGTGGTCTTGGCCATATTCCATAGGGGTGGGTGATTCTAGCCTAACCATTTTTCTAGATCTTCAAATAAGAAGGATATACTGGTCCAAATATAGCCAACAAACCTGTATCTGATTATTCAAAAGAGTGGTGAGATCGAGCATGAGGCAAATATAGTTTATCTATCAGTGTTTAGTTATTTTACAGTTTCCAGAAGTCTTGAAGCCTTGAGAGCGCTAGAGTTTCGAAAGTAAATTTGCGCTTTCTAAAAATGAGAAAACTATTATGCTTAAAGAAAGCAGTTAGAGAGACGTTGAATGCCTGTTACAAAAGAGGGAATAAAGACAGTAGATTGCTAAGAAATGGTGTAATTGCGTCGAGCTTGTGGCTGGAAGGACTGATCCACCTTAAAAATCAATCAAAATGCCTTGGCCATTAGCCATAATCCAGAAAAATAGTTCTGAGAAATAAATTCTCTTGTTTTATATTTACTTCGTTATTGGGGAAATACGTTCAATCACAGAATGTGCTAAATAAATATTGAGTAGAATTGGATAAATTTATAGTGAACTTGAATTGGGGCTTGGCTTATAAATAAATATGACTAAGTTCCAACCAGTTCGTACGTCACTGAGGGGTTGCAGTCTAGTGCACAGAAAACGGGGTCCCAATGACGAGAAGTGAGTCACATACGCACACACCATACTGGCAAGAGGCAACGTTCGACGGCCCTTGAACAATGACTACGATGATTAATGGTGGCTGCTGACTCAAAACCTGACAAGGCCGTTACTAAAACCACAACACAACCATTCATAAGAATAACGAATCGACTTAGAACGGGTGATTTGTTATAAAATCAGCTACTGTACGGAGTCGCAAAATTTCCATTATGTTCATTCTATACGGAAGCAATTTCATTTAGAGGAAAGACATTTCTGATAAATAACATATATTTAGTTTCATCCATTTTCAACGATAAATATGGTTCAAATCAGTTAAGACAAGAGTGCGAGGTTATTGAAGATTATCCAGCTAATTTAGAATAATATTTTAGATCTACGGCTTCCAGTAACTATATGCAATTTTGAACAATTTTTAATGAAAATAAACCAAATATATCTAGAATTCCACCAAGTATATTTATATAAATTATGGTTTACTTACGATAAAAAGGCGATGACGTTGCAAAACAGAATTTTTTGATGTTAGATTTTTTCTTTATTCAAAGGAAGCTGGATCAGATTTATTCAATGTATCTCAATAAACATTTGATTATTTATTAATGACAAACTGGAATGAATAAATCAAAGAATCAATCATCTTAAGAAAATTGAAATATACATTTAATTCAATTTATAAAAGAATATCACAAGATTTTTTTCAATATTTTCATCAATGAACGATGATAGATTCCAATAATAATAAGTAAATAAATGACAACCTCATTTGTGTCAAACCTGCTGAATTTTTCCAATTGATCTGACAACTTCTCAAAGTTTTGCCAATCCATAAACTGAAAATTGTCCTGACCACTAAGTATAAATTCTATCTAATTTTTATTTATCCTGATGTGCAGTAACTAGAAATAGTCATCGTAAAAAAACCATAGGAATCACAGAAATATATAACGACAGATGACACATATTTAGAAACTTATATGGTTATTCAATCAATAAACTACACTTAATCCCTTTTTAAAGTATACAAAGATTTTGTTGAAAGTATAGACTAAGTATCTAAAAATACTTCAAAATTTAATTTAGAGTTTTCACTTTGAGTATCTGGATACTTCACAACTTCCATTTGTTCCAGAAAACCAAATTCTTGTTCAATATTACCAATTTGAAAATCCTCAGGTATTTTATTGATGTTCTGTATTTGGGAGAACCTTTAGTTGTATGTAACGTAGTTAACCAATTGATCAACTGAACCAGGTTCACATGTTCACCATAGTCAAATCAATCAATCGTTGTACGAAAGATGTTCGTATTGTGATCAGTTGAACCAGTCAAATTAATATTTTTATGTTGGTTATCCGAATCTCTAGTAACATTCGAGAATTTTATCAATATTGTTGGTACTGACTTGAAAAATCGTCACAGTTTTTGTATACTGTGGAATCGTTAATCAATGACAGTCAATGATCAAAAGCGTGCTTGGCGTTAAATATCATTTTGTGTGTTCTCTTTGGAGTGAAAAGATGGCAGATAAAGAAAACAAACGTACTCCAAATTTTAGTGCATTTGAAGAATAGACGCTGATTTCTCTAGTTGCTAAGTATAAAACCGTTATAGAGTGTAAGAAAACGGATGCAGAAAGTTCTCGGCATAAGAAAAATTTGTGGCTTCAGTTGGCTGAAGAAATTAATTTTATCAGTGCAACTACACAACGAACAAGTGACGTGCTGTTAAATAAATATAGAAATATTAAAAAAAGTGTCAAGAAAAAGTATACTGACGAAAAATGTTATGCTCAAGGCACTGGCGATGGTTCATATAAAAAAATTAAATTGCAGTGTCTTTTGATATTCTGAATCTATCAAAAAACTCATTTTCCGTCCACTCTTCAAAATGATTTTTTCTAGCTCGAAATATGCGAGCGTTTCTCCTTAAACCTAAAACCCAGTATAAAATCTCAATAAGGTATAAAAGTCGTATACAAATAAGTGAATAAACCTTCTTCTACTTCTCTTATCATTTCTAGAAAATCCTCATCATCCGTTAACTCTTCAAAATAATCCACGTTTTCCATTGTAAACAATAAAAAGTTGTAAAATTATAGGTTATATAACAGTCAATTATAAGATGTCACATCAGAATTTGAAGGTTATTCCATGAACTTTAGTTAAACCACCATTTTTGGTGGTTCAGTAAATTGCATAGTTAACTCATGAGTTAACCAAAATAATTCTTGACTACGTTTCGTACAACACTCTAATAGCTGTGATCGTTGGTTAACCATAGGCATTAGGTTAACTGTGCTTCATACAACTGGCCCTAAGACCAGTGCCGAACACTCGTTAGATTTTACAATCGATTTTGGACAAACAGTATTTTTAATTCAGGCCGTTCTAGATTTATTCACTTGCATTTTTGTGTTACTTTAGTTTAAGTTTATAATTTCACTTATAAACCTTGAAAATGGAAACAACGTTTTCCGAAAGCTTGGGAATGAATAAAAGAGGCTGCTTTCCCCGTGAATGAAGAAATAATTGTTTGCGTAGAAAGATTTTTTTTTATTTGTATTTGATATGTATATATTTATATAAATGATATAAATAATTATATATAAATGATTCTAATGTTACAACTTTTTTTCAGCAAGCGACTCTACTATGACAGTTACCTCGCGAGTTTATTATTCTGTGATAATCAACGTTTAACAAAACCTAGTTTCTTAAAATTGCGTTGGTTTAGTTTGTTGACGTTTGCACACATTCAACAAATATTTATAAACATAAAACAAGCTTTTACATTCGGTGAATTGATAGAGGGCTTTGAACCTGTGATAGGGAGACTCGGGTTCGAGTTCGAACAGAAGAAATTAATAATCATGATAATAATATGATTAGTAGAAATAAACTTTGTTGATTCCAATTCTCATAAAACAGTTTGTATTTGAGGAAAACGTTCAGAATAAAATATATATCATGTATGTTCACAAATAAGAAGAATTTTGTTACACTACATAATATATCTATATACTGATTATAGAAAAAATGTTAAATGATTACCACCTTTACAATAGCTACGATTTAACAAAGAAAAAAATCTTAAAAGACCCACATAAAACAAAAGTAAATCAATAATGTCGTCACTAACATTCTGAAGTGAAATCCAAAAATGCCATTTTCACAGCTAATTCGAATTTCTAACTGCAACGGAACAATTAAAGCTCAAATACAGAAATCTTTACTGTTTTATTTTTAAAGAAAACGTTTTCAATTCTTAGAGACATAACGAATTAGTTATATACAAACAGGTTTTAAAACCGGTGTAGACGTACTGCGTTCAACTTTGGGGCTGTGTTAGTGTAGGCAAAGGCAACATTAAAAGTGCCAATAGGAATTATCGCTTTTTGATCCGTGCGAAACTTGGACGAAATACAAAAAAAATTGAGCCTTGAAATAATCGACGATATAATGTAGTGATAGTTATCTGAAAACTTTATGACTAAAGATAAGAGTAGGTGAATTTAAAAAAAAAGCCGAAGAAGTAACGGTTGCACAAAATATTCAAAGGAAACTGTAATGTATAACCTGGCATCAGTGAAAAATTTCCATTCAATCAAGATTCGTTATCAATTAGATTATTCGACAGTATAAATTAATCTAAATAAATGGAAACAAATTATATCATATCTGCTCTTGACAATGGTGCAATTTGACATGCATAATTTGCAACACGCTAGAAAAAACATGCTTTTATGTTAAATATAGTTTTTTTGTCATATACCGGAACAATTTTATAAAAACGTAGCACATATTTATTGCGACCTCGGCTTACTCGAGAGATTCAAATTGACGTTAACAGAAACAGGAAGGAGTGTGTTAAACAACATTATTTAGATGCTTTTTAATGAAGAGGAAGAACAACTCATTTGATTTTCGCTTCCTTCTTCCGATGACAAATTTATTGTTTGCAGTTACAGAATATAACCTTTCCTATTAAAGGTGTGTCGTTGTTGTCAGAATAATTATTGGAATTGCTATTTATTTTATTACATGAAGACAATTATCTGTGTTTTGTAATCAAATGGACTTCAAATAGTGACATTCTAATAAGTATTAAGGTTAAATGAACATCAGTTTCAATTATATGGAATATCAGTTGATTCAAAATAAGATTAAAATTTATATACTGGTTTTAATGGGTATATATTGTACAACTGTTATATATTTTTTTGCTACCCAAATTGGTTAATTATAGTGAATAAATAAATATATCTTGTATTTGCATTAATATAATAAAGTAATTTTTGGATAAACAAAGTACAAATTGTTTTGACACAATAATCTACGTATACAGCAAACATTGTACCTATCTCTGTTTAATTTAATTGACTAGTCCCATACTTTTCTCCAATTTCTATATAAATATATTAATCGACTTTGTTTATTTCACTTTGTATCAATCGATAGTACTTAATATTGACATCTATTAGGAGTATTGTCAATCATAGAATATTGTGTTTAACGATGATTCAATATGCACTCTGACGTTGCGAAGGTCTACAATAAACTGGAGATACCGTTTGTCTTATGTAAACGGTATTAGTCACGAGGGAGTATTTGTAACGGATTTAAGGGAGAGCAGTAAGTATATATCTACAGGTCCGGCTGAGCAAGCAAAATGATTAGCGGTAACGGAAGTCAAGTTTAAAAAAAATAATATTTGACGTAAAAAGGTTTCAACACATAGTTTTTGGGGTTGTGCAAAAGTGGAAGGGCTAGTTAGGACATATACATATATATACTTTACACGATAACCTTTTTGACACAAATCACTTTAAAAAATCTGTTGCGCTTTGTTTTTGTTTTTCATGAAACTTGATAATTCAAAAAGTTGAAAAACTATAAAAATATTATAATTCTCTTGTCTTTAAACTTTAACCTCATTGTTATTCACCCTCCAATCCATCCCTGTGAACTGGTTGCAGAGATAAGTGATTTATCCAATAAAGTAAACTAATCGACTGGTGTAACGTTGTTGACATTTGGTGGGTCCATATATCCGTATAAATAATGACTGCGACTTTACACACTTTATTTTCGGTAACGGTAAACAGTATAGTTTTAATTTACGTGAGAAATACGTTTAACGAAAAATTAATAGCATAAATGATTAAGCATTACTAATATATTTAATATGGAATATTAAAAAAATTTAATATGGAATACAGCGTGTGTACGTTCTAGGTTAAAAGTTGCAGTGGTGCGAACTATCTTAAAAAAAGGAGATCCATTGTTAATTGAAAACTATCGACCAATAAGCCTATTATCATGCTTTTCAAAGTCATTTGAAATTGCTATGTGCAAAAGACTAGTTTCCTTTATGCACTCGAATAAAATAATTACAAGTTCGCAACATGGTTTTCAAAGAGGAACGTCGACTGCCACTGCAATTTTTGCTTTCGTTGAAAAATTCTTTTAGATAATGGGCTTGTAGCTCACGGTCTCTTTTTGGATCTGTCAAAGGCTTTTGACTGTGTTAACCATGAATTACTGTTAAATAAACTTTACAAGATGGGACTTAGAGGTTGTAGTCATGATTGGTTTAAGTCTTACCTTACAGGAAGATGTCAAAAAGTATGTTTAAAGGTCAATGGAAATGATTATTGCTCAGATTTGAAAACAGTTACTGTTGGAGTTCCCCAGGGAAGTGTGTTGGGTCCTATTCTGTTTATTTCATTTATTAATGATTTGTCAAGTGTATTAAACGGTTTATCTTCTACACTGACAAGCTATGCAGATGATACGAACATTATGATAGCAAGAAAGGAATTTAACATACTTCAAACAGATACCAGTAATGTCTTTACTGTTATGTCAAATTGGTACCAACAAAATTCACTAACTCTAAATATGTCGAAGACCAACTGCATTGTTTTTAGACACAGCAGAAATAAAGAAGATCATACCGACCAGATCATACCGACCATATTTATTTAAATGATCAACAAATACAGTATGTTAGTTCGGTAAAGTTTTTAGGGGTAGTTATGGACGAAAATCTAAGATGGAATGAACAAGTCAAATCAGTTTGTAATAAACTAAGCTCAGCATGCTTTGCTTCAAAACAATTAAAAAAATATGTAGACACTGAAACCCTGCGGACTGTGTATTTTGGGTATTTTTATTCAATAATGTGTTATGGAATAATTTTTTGGGGAGGATCCACAGTCATGAGGTTTTTAGGGTTCAAAAGAGAGCCATTGGGATTCTTGCTAATTTGAAAATAGGAACATCATGTAGAGGTTATTTTAAAAGCTTAAATCTATTAACAGTTGTTAGATTATATACATAATATATGAGTGTTTAGTTTACGTTTATAAAAATAAAATTGCTTTTAGTAAACATATTATAGAACATCCGCATGATACACGTAACAGAGGTATTTTTTCTTATCAAATACACAGTACTACCCTGTTTGAAAAAGGTGGTTTTTATATGTGTATGAAGTTCTACAACTTACTCCCAATAGATCTCAAAAATATATCTTCATTCTCAAAATTTAAAAAATATGTAAAGAAAATGCTGATTGAAATTGAGCCTTATGCCATTGAGGATATTACGGCTTCCAGCTTTTTGGGCTACTTAGAGTAATCTCTCATTGTAGGTTAATATTATGATTTTGGTATTTATTTTCAGTACGAACTACGGAGTTGGTTCTTGATTGGATCATCATTTCCATGCTGGAGATTAAATTCAAGATAGAGTGAATCAGATATATTAATTATTTTAATTTTTTAAATATTTCCAAACTAGCTTTCTAAGAACATCAGGAGAGCTTTTGTATAGTGAGCCTAACAATATTAAAAAATATATCTGACTTTACAAAGGTTTGGTAATGAATGAAATCGTTTATCGGCAACTCTGATATAAAAGCATGAACAAAGTATAAACGAACGTGGTTTTTTTCCTCCAAAATAATTCAATTAGAACACACGTCTAATGCAATAATTGATGTAACTTTCAAATCAAGTTTATGCGGTTACAGCGATTTATGATATAGTGGGTATTTTACAATTAACAATGAACTTCCTGGAACGATCTCGATTTTAATAGCATGAAAAAGAAAGAAAGAAATTCCGAAAACAATCATCAGCTACCGCAAAGTTTGTGCCAAGAAAACATATTACAAACTCTGCAGAGATCTCCTTCTCGACATCAACCAATAAGTTTGTCCAAGTCAGTACCGTATTTAATAATTTGAGTTTAATTTCAATAACATTTGAAGTAAATACATACACTATGTTTAAAATTGAGCAACCATAACCTATTTGTTTATAAATATAACATGTTTACATAGCTGCAATATTTAAAAAATAATTTACACATTGGTCTAACCAACGGATACTGGAAGGTATTAATTGAAGAAAAAAAACCAAATCACTTGGATTAAGAGCTCCTTGTATAAATAGTAGACGAGGAAAGAATATTGGACAAGGAAGAAATAATTTGACATTTACGATCATAACAAAGAGACTAATATTCAAGGGAAAAATAAAGACAATAAAAAACTATAAATTATATTTGATTAAATAATAATAAAATGTTATTGAATATTACGTTTTATTATTGTGATGCTGCAAATACGGAGCTGTTTAAACTCACCATAAAAGTATTTTAATTAATCATCACATTGGTGTTGTCAAGGATTTTGCGTCGTAAAATTTTCCACAGAAATGTAACACTGCGTGAATCATTTCATGAAGAAGCACCATTTATCTTGAATGAAAATATTTACCTGTCATGTTTGCCTTCGTCTGTTAATAAAGAGATTCGGTATCACGTGAATATACCGACAAACTCAATGAACTTGGCAAGAACAATATAGTCATCTTACTGTGGATTCCAGGACCCACTGGAATAGAAGGAAATGAAATAGCAGATGAACTAGCAAAGAGGGGGACTGAAATTCCCTTTTGAGAGCCGGAACCCTTTTGCGGAATAAGCTCCAATGTAATATAGGAAGAAATAGGTAAAGCCGAGAAAAAGAGAAGATCTGACCATTGGAAAGATCTAGTAGGGCTTAGACAATCAAAGATTCTTCTGGGTGACAACGACCTGTTGAGATAAAATGAATGCATAAGTCAAAGTAAAACTGCGCTAAGAGTTTTAACAGGGATCCTAACGGGACATTGTCGCCTGAATGGGCATCTGAAAAAGCTCAAAATAGTGGAGGAAAAAGAACGTAGATTTTGTGGCATGGGAGAAGAAACCTCCATCCACATACTTTCTGAATGCACACCACTTCAGAATCCTAGGGCACAGCACCTGGGAGATAGGTCTAAAAGAGCTACTAGTTTCTGAGACTCCTCCTAATGGGGTCTAAGTGAAAGTCAACCCAAAAAAAATACATACACAAGCCAACTTCATAAGATGTTTAGTGAATAAATATAGTATATATTTAAGAGAAATGGAGTGTATCACGCGACAGTTCTTATACCTTCAATTTTTAGTTACAATATTGTTCAACGAGAAGTCGAAATGACCTTGGTGAATTAAAAAACTATATATTACAGTAGAATGGAAATGTTTTTTTATTGAGTGCACCTCATAGTTCTACATTAAGGAATTATTTGAGAGATAAATATTAATCAATATTTTGCATTGCAAATTACATTGCCAGGAAAAAAAATCAGATAACAAACCCAGGGTGTTTACAAAAACAAATATCAATATTGTATAATAAAAGATAGTTCCTAACTTTCAGATGAGGAAACTTTTGGGAACCAAACAGCCAGACTGTACAAAACAGTTGATAATTTGTATTTTAGAATGACCAGTTTCGGAAGTGACCTTCCCTGTGGACCTTTTAGGGCACCTTCAACATTAGTATTGATATAATATCAAAACAACGACTTGTTGAATAGTAGAGACGAGTATAAAAATAGAACCTTCGAATTCGGAGCATCAATTCATTGGAAATAGAAACTTGGGACTGGAATTAGATAATTTTGATGTAATAAATACAAATTTCTTACTACCTATAAGGTTTGGTCATTTTATTGGACCATCTACAACAACATTCCTCATCCAAATAATTGAATCGTTCTTTCCTGTCTTCTATAATATTAAAAATCAACGGATCTGTCTTGAGATAAATTCTACTAGCTAAATTTCTTTAAAGGAGTAGGTCGAACGGTCACAACATCACCGAGGTATATACAGTGTGACCCATTTTGTTTGGAAACAACCCTGTAAAATCCGCATTTCTGAACCGATTTAGATTTAATTTTTTTGTTAGATTCAGTATTAAAAACAGTATTTTGGCACAAATTTTCATAGCCTAATTATTATTTTCAAGGCCCTCTATGTTAATTTTTCTTTACCAAAAAAGACAAAAGAACATTAGGTATTTTTTATTCTCAAAGATAACTATACCACTGGATTCAGAATCATCACAAATGTAAACTACCAAAATTTTATAAAAAAAATTTTCATTAACGACAAATTTATTAGAACATGAATTTGGAAAAAGTGGTATTTTCAGTAATATTTTACGTAGAATGTAGGCAAATTTTTGAAATGGCAACATGGTAGGCAAAAACCTGGACTCAAACATATTGCACAGTGAAAATTCAAAGCCGATAACTTAACCCGTTCTGGAGTTATATAGCTTCTGAAAGTAATGTAAAATTGTGCTTAATAATTTGGATTGTTGGCAAAGTAGTCTATGAAAATACGGTCATTAAAATATCTTGCCTGCAATTTTTTTTAAATACGTTTGGTCACTGATTCAGTCTCAATAAATACTTTTTTAAATTTTGTTCACTACAAAGCAGCAAATACGGCGATCTGGATGTCTCCGATTAACTATTTCTATTACTTCTAGTTCACTTCTATCATTGTAACCACAAAAAAGTACAATTTCAACTTCGTCTTCAATAGTTAAAAGTTAAATAGTTGAATATATGGAACATTCAGTACTTACTATTTCATACAAATGTTACTGACTGACATAAATAAAATTTCAAAATCAAAGCCTACTTGCGACTTGTTGATTTCATTTTATTAATATATGAAATTATTGAAATTATTAAGCACAATTTTACATTACTTTCAGAAGATATAACTCTAGAATGGGTTAAGTTATCGGCTTCGAATTTTCACTGTGCAATATGTTTGAGTCCTTGTTTTTGTTTACCATGTTACCATTTTCAAAATTTGTCTACATTCTACGTAAAAAATTAATGAAAATACCACTTTTTCCAAATTCATGTTGTAGGTAATAACTTTGTCGTTAATAAAAAATTTTGCATAAAATTTTGGTAGTTTACATTTGTGATGATTCTGAATCCTGTGGTATAGTCATATTTGAGAGAAAAAATTGCTTAATGTACTTTTGTCTTTTTTGGCAAAGAAAAATTAACATAGAGGGCCTTGAAAATAGTAATTAAGCTATGAAAATGTGTGCCAAAATACTGTTTTTGATACTGAATCTAACAAAAAAAACTAAAACAAAATCGGTTGAAAAATGCGGATTTTACGGAGGTGTTTCCAAACAAAATGGGTCACACTGTATATATGATGACAAAAAAGTTTTCATTTGATCATTTTCAATTTTTCAAACCTTTAATTTGATCAGTTCATGTCTATTCGTTATAAAATAGGACTTTTGGCCAGTACTCAATAATAAATTAAAACAAAAACCTTTCAACCTTCCAAAAATATCGAAGAAAAAAAGTGGAAACAAAAAACTTCCAAGATAATTATTAATTTATTCGTAAAAATTTACTTACCGATGAACTCGAATGCTTCTTCGAAATACTGTTTTAGGTTTTGATGTTCCGAATCGGTGGCAGGTATTTGTTTATACGTAATACCACATTCTTCGTGGTACCCTGGTAACTGTGAAGTAACGTTTAATACGCAGGTGGCACCCAATGCTCGGAGACATGAAAGATCAGCTGCATCCTTGAGGTTGCCCAGGTACAGGAAGGGTAAAACTTTAGAAGCGGGGTAGGAGTCAACATCTGCGATAGTGGCTGGTGATGACGGCATGCTCTTGTTCGACAAACCCGACATCAGCGTGTCTTCGCATAATTCTTTGTGTTTTCGATGAAATTCCTTGTGGCCTCCTGAAACATAAATCAATTTCTTTAATTTAACGCTCTTATTACTCGAGGACAGGTGTTATTCTATATTTGCAGATTGTATTGTAATACTTTTTTACGTCAGTCGTTCAATCTACACATAATTATTCATTGGGAAGTTTATTTATAGTAAGTTTGACTGGTGCGATGAATAAATTATCCTTTTAATCCCAATGTATATTACCAAATACCACTTTTAAAGGTAAACTGAAAAATACTTTAGCATTTTTGACGAATACCACGACCCCAAAAGATAAATTTAGCAAATAACACTAGCTTCATTTAGATTATTAATTTAGCTAAAGTAATAAAAAGTCTATTTCTATCTTCTGCATGTTCCTTGTGGTATATTTATTATCATTATTGTTAAAAAGAATAAGATTAATTTAATCAGTGTGATAAAAGGTCTATGGGACCAATGGGACAACCTATATAAAAATTTAAAATATTTTTTTTATTATTATGTGGTTATCAAAATGAACTTTGATAATTTGAAATGCGCAAATAAATTGACTAATGTTACCAAAACGTAATAACATAAATTACGTAAGAACAACCAAGAACATTTATTATTAATTTTTGTATTATAAAATATTTACATAAAACATGTTTATTGAATATGACGAGAGCATGTTTGCGTATAACCTTCGGTTGTTACTACAGTTGTAAAAAATTTACCTAGTGACAAGGTTGGAAAAAGAGTTAACGCAATCTTATAATAATATTCAAATTTACTCAATTAGATAGGAATTTTTAATATTTTGAAAAAAAAAACGTTTTATGTAATTCGATGAGATATTATGATGTCACAAAAAAAATAATGAACACAAACAGGGAAGAGCCGATACCAAAATGTGAACAGAGGTTCAGAGGTTCCCAAACTTTTTATCTCATAGGCTACTTACAAAATTAAACATTAATAACGTAACGTAAATTCTCCGGATGTACTTTGTAGGTTGACATCAATTTTTCTCTTACTTTTTTGGGAATCAAACCACAATAATGTTTTTATATTTTTTATTGTGGTTTGATTCCAAAAAAAATTAAGAGAAAAAAGAATAAGTAATGCCACAAGGAACATACAGAAGATACAATTTATCAATATTCGGCTTCAGTTTTATTAGGAATAACCGCAATTCTCCTTGTTCTGTGATATTCAATCTGCTCCTTTTTTTTTGTTAAAAGTTTAGTAACGACTGAAAACTTTTCTCGAAAAGATATGACGAGAGAAACGCTATCAGAAGCTTTCTCGGAATTCCCCACAGTCCAGGTTATTTTTCGGGTATTTCTGCTTGCAGCCAAAATGTTTTATACCCTCTGTTAAATTTCACCTTCAACTCCTCATGTCAGCTCGAGTAGATCCTCTTGTAATATCACATTCTCTACTTCCGTTTCATCAAATGGATTTATTTTAGTTCTTCACTATCGACACCCGAAAAACCCCCATTTTTTTATCACGCCAACGTAGACCCCGCCGAGTCTCCCGTGGACCCCTCGGGGTTCACCTGGACCACTTTGTAAACGTAGTATAGAATAAAAGCAATGTTTTGGTCAGGGCCGGATCTACAGGGCCGGATCTCTAGCAGAGAATAAAAAGGGAAAAATATTTAGCCCTTTCTGGACATATTTAAAAATTTTATACAAAAACAAACTTGAAAAAAAAGATTGAAACATATTACTTAGTTGACTCAGAGTTTGCTAGTTTGACTTAATGTTAACAAGAAAGAAACATGGCGTTGGGGATTCAAAAAAAATTGAAACTTTTGATTTTGTTTTCCTCCTCGTTCTTCAAGATGAAATTTTACAAATAATGAACTTACCGTCAAAATTATTGCAGTCAGAAAAAATCGATCTTTTTTTTGCACATGATCAGTTTCAAAATTTCAATTCATTACTGATGAATGTGTCAGAAATTTGCGATAAGTGGAAAATTGAAAAAAAGTTTCTAGACAAAAGATCACTTTGATGAGTTGTCGCAAGATGAGATTGAATGATCCTCAACAACGCCTTCGAGTTAATGTTTTCTACCCGATGATAGATACAATATTATCGCAACTTGAATCTAGGTTTGTTGGAATGAAAAATGTTCTGAAAACTTATAAAATCCTGCAGCCTCAGTATCATCCAAGAGCTGATTTGTTTTCCAAAACCTTTTCGAATGATGTGTCACCTTCCTTTTCCTCTCAGTTGCTTTCTGTACGGTCAACATTTTCAAACGAAATCAATTCAAGGAAATATGTCAAAGAGCTAGCCCGTTTCTTGATAATTCAAAATGCGTCATTGTCGTCCAGTTATCCAGATGTGTGCACAGCACTTCTGATGTTTCTAACTGTCCCTATCACTACTGCGAAAGCTGAACGGACTTTCTCTAAATTAAAGTTAATCAAAAACTACTTGCGTACCTAATGGGACAAAATAGACTTAGTAATTTAGCGCTACTGTCCATTGAAAATCAAAGAGCGCGCAAGATTGACTTTAATAAGGTAATAAACAAATTTTTTTCTATAAAATCTAGAAAAAAGTGTTTTTAGTTTTAAGTTTCTGCGTTTGTAACAAAATGTCATAAGAGCATTTACATGTAGGATATTGCCTGCAGATTATAATAAGTGTTTCTACAAGTTGTGAACAATAAATATCGTCATTAACAGAAAACTGTCGTTCTTACTTAATATTTATACGATATTATCATAAAATCATAACAATTGATTTTAATATGGGGCCAAAAAATTGTCTTTTGCCCCGAGGCCTTTCCAACTCAAGCTCTGGCCCTGGTTTTGGTACTATACCTGGACATATATCTTAAGATAGAGTGACTAGTTTCCTGGTGCTTACTGCTTACCTACTTTGGATTCTACCTTAGACCGTCTATTTTGAATCATTTAAGCAGAACATTATTGTTTTTTGCTGCTAAGTCATGCCATACAATTTCATGTCATTTACCCAGGACTATTTTGTTTAGGTAAATTCATACGTATGTTTTCCGTTTTTTATGAGTAAATTTCTCGGTAAATTTACTAAATTACTATTTAAATTCAATCCTCATTTTAAATAGACAAAGCAGAATGTAGTTTAATAATATGGACAATAAAAATAATATAAGTTACTTTCAAATGACACTGATATAATGATAGTTTTTAGTGTTATTCTATATGCGTAGGTATGTAATTATATCATAGTTTGGATGAGTCAGTTTATAAATAATGCATATTCTATTCCTTTCAAATTTCTATACCCTATATAAATGTTAATCACTTAGTAAGCGTAATGTTTTTGAATGTCATTTGAATAAGATTTAAATGGATTCGTCTTAGCATGCCAACGTTATTTTACAATTTTATTCATCTTCAAATTATTTTTACACATAGGCTTCAAAAACGATAAATATTTAAATTAAAGCATCAGTGAAACGTAATTTGTGTTCAAAATACAAAAAAAAACCTTTACAGGAGACTTCAAGAAAGTTCCAATGGACTGGTAAAAATATTGAAATACATTAGTGTCATCAATTTCAAATGGTGCAAAACACTGAAAATTCGAACAGAGAGTGGGGTTGAAACAACGCAATTCAAAATCCTAGGCTAAATATGAGGGATAGAAAAGGGACTCTTACTTAAACTAAAGCCTGCAGACATCCTAAGAGACCTCTTAGAAATACGAATAAAAGAGCTACTAGTCTCTGAGACTTTTCTCAGGAACTAAGTAGAAGTAAGGGAAATAATAGATATTTCAGGTCTTAGTGAATGCTCACCGCAAAAATATACATACCTACTCATAGTTCTGTAAATTTTTTGTATGATATACTTTTGAATTTGACTTATCTCTGGGTTCATACCTAATTACCTTATACTTTTCAACAATTTACACAAGTTACAAAAATTCAAAAAATTTGTTTAAAACAATAGCAATTTTTTTAAATTCATAAATCAGTTGAATTTAATTTGTGTTGCCCTTTTTATAACCTCAAGTCATAGCCAGACGGGCCGCTTTACAAATAATACATGATTTCATAATTAGAAACAACAAGTTTATTGGTAAAAGTATGAGTCATGGAATAATGCACCCTGCTCCTTAGTAGATATTTGTTGATAAAGGGATTACTAACAGATCAGCTCTTATCTCCGGGTGAGTCAATTGATTCAGATAGCGCTGCCCCATAATGACAACACGGAATTATCTAAACACCGAATTTGAATAGGACCTATGTAACCCGTGATTCATCATGCAACCCTAATTGTTTGGGGGATAAAATTGAATGGCAATGCATTTAATAGCTCTGAGTCACTGTAGTGCTAAGGATGAGGGCAAACTTTTTTAAAAAACCGTTTTTCTGATGGCAATACAGAATAGAGACCCAATGGGGTGGTGACTAATACGCGAGAGGGATTACTCATACCATCTAGGTACATCATAGGAAGGAAAATGAGTTGATTGACGGATGTGAAGGTTCATAACTTTCATCTTAATTAGTAAAGATGAGATCTGTGCGGACGTAAACAGGAACGTACTAGGGTTTACCAAAAATTCAAATTTAACACCGGCAAGTTTTATTTCAACGGAAGACACATGATGGTGAAATATTAGCAATGTGATGCTGCCTGTCAGTTATAATAATTGGATGAATCATCCCGTGTAACAGAACAAGGTGCATACTAAGAGCAGGTGCAAGATGCGGTAAATCTATATTTAATACTGTTTGCAATGGTTTGAACAAAGGATACGTCAAGAGTTAAACAAAAGTTAATTTCGTATCCTACCTAAACTGTTCAAGTCTAGTAAATGCGCAATGTTAATCCTTGTTTTGTTGATTTGCCTAGGATAGCTAGGAATAACGAAAAAAATAATCTTAGGCACTAAATGAAGTGGTAAATACTAATGAGTTTAACAAAGATTAAATAAATTTTATCTATGACATGTAAGATGCAATAAGTAAATTTTAAAGATCTGAGTGATGTTTCACATGCAATAAGTCGGTGTTTTGACTACAAGGAACCATTGTGTGCATTGTGATATAATTTTTTGACATGTCACTGGGTCAGCTAAGAATGGTTTGAGTTTTAACCGGAAATTTAAATATAGAGACGGAATCTTCCCTCATATTCCCGGAGACTATAATTAAAAATACTTGAAGGTGCATTGCAAACTACTCTTTGTTTTTTTGCCTTATGTTGCTTGTCAGATACATGATACTACTGACTGTCAGAGTCAGTTTACATGTGGAAGCTTTCATGCCGTGCGTTCGTCGGTAATAAGGATGAATGAAAGTACTTAAAACTTAAAACAAAGTACAATACCATACAGAGGAGAATAATATAAATAAAAAAAGGGGGGATTCAAGACAGTAGATGTTCTGTGCATTTTTTTGATCTTTAACGGCTCTATGAATTGTAGAAACTATAAAATAAATACTATTTTACAATCAGTGTTTGATGGAAAAATATTTTGTAAAAAAGTTCAAACTTTCACCTCAATTTCGCCTTTTCAACTTTTTCCAATAATTTTATAGATGTTCTAAATCACGGTAAGTTCACGTGATCATTTTCCATAAATATTTTATTCATAAATCTGTTTGAATACAATCAGAATTTTAGCAAATTTTAAATCGAAAGACAAATTTAAATTGCAAATAAAATGATTTAACTACCAAATTGAATAAAAAATACAATAGTGTTGATGAAATGTATAATAAATCACGAATGACAGTTGACAGCGAGTGTAAACATCAATTTTTTAATCGTAACGTACAAATGTGACTTTAAAGCACACAAACATTTTAACCAGGGCTGAAATTCAAAATTCTTTTACTTTTTACGGTTATTTTGGGTAAAAGTAGAGTAAAGCTCCCATAGATCCGCCATCCGATTGTTAGTCATATCACGTCACAAAGAATGAAGGAAGATGCGGATTTCCATTGCTTGGAAACTATCGTACTTTTAAACTTTTTCTCAACACAATTGCAATTAACAGCAAACTGTTCGTTGCTTTTAATCATTATTCATTGTAATTATTATTCATTCTGAAATAATATCCCAAAAAAGGAGATCTTGCTTAAGCAAGATCCAATGACAGATAAAAGTCAAACATTTTCAACTTTTTTCCATGACGGACGTAAGTTGAATGTTTCAGACAAATATTTGGCGGCTTGTCAATTTTAAATGTTTCCATCTTAATGCATATTTCCAATAGGATATGGACTACCAATTTCACCAGTACTGATAAGAGTAGTAATTGTCAGTCTCCCTTTAATCCTATTAATCCTTGGCGTTGGGTAACTTCTGTTTCTTTTTGTTGTTTACAATTACACGGTCCTGAATATAAGAAGTGGCACTTTTTCGCCCTCTTCTCTGTGTGTATCTTGGAGATCCATTTTGCAAAATTATGTTTTTTTTGCAATTCTTCAAAGAAGTTAACGGTAGGTAATTTGTGTGAATAATATTATGTCGAGCATTATGTATTTAGAACACACTTATCTACTCGATTTTTACTTGATTCACACGTGCGTGAAATTATCGTTTGAATACAGTTCCCCCAGAACATATAATATACAGTGTCTACTTCTATCGACTATACGTTGAAATAACTTTTTTCTACGACCACACCGACCACATAGGAAAGTAAAGATTCAACAGTAATTTCGGTAAGATAAGTGGTAAAAATTGCAATAACGACATATAGAAAGTGATTTTTCACATTCGTATTTTAAATACTAAATTCTTTGTCATATGTTTGGGTATTCAAAATTTTTTGTCGGTATGGTCTGTAAGTAAGAAAAGCCATGTAAATAAAAGGCAAAGTCGATAGGCGGACACGTAATTCAGCAGTTATTTTTTTCTAAAAATACTAGGTACCTTCGCAGTGAAAATAATTTCATATTTCGGTCAACAAAGTTCATAAATAAACCTTCTTCATACATTTTTAGATTCAATTATTCCCGGTCTGTTATATTTTGAGTAAGTAGTTTTGATAGGGTTTACTGTTTTATCTAATTAATTCCGCATTTCGTTGATAACTAAAAATACATACTTAATCGAATGTAAAGAAAAAGGATTCTAATTCAAATTACGCGCGGTATGTAGAGGTTGCACTTTCAAGTATAGTTTATCCAATCTCAGTATGACAAACGAAAAAATTCATAGGACCGCTTGTCGACTGCCAAAAGCATTGATAAGCGGTCCTATGAATATATTTTTCCTGTTTTTACGTTGATGTTGGATAAACTATAATCGAAAATCGAACCCAAAAATAAGAAAAGTTTAGTTAATATTGATTAACTGATTATGTATAAATGTGTATTATAAAAATATCATTGAAATGAATTAAAGATTCGTGACATTTCATTTCTATTTTATCATTACATGTTTGCCACGAATAATAACAGTCTCATAGAAAGGTAGTTAGAACCATCGGAATCCATTGTCTGTATTTTCACCTAGTTGAGCAATTCCGAAGTTTTCATTGAAACCTCGTATTTGTAAGGTTTTTTTATGACTAACGAAAGGTTTGTTTACTCAGACTTTTGATTATGACTAAGAGATTATTTGTTTTGGTTTTTACGTATACGTATAAAAATTCAATAAATCTGTAAGCAGCCTTACTGTTGCCATTCGTTAAATAAATATTCAAATTTGCGGATCATTAAAAAACATTTCTTAAATACCTAGTTTTGTTTGATAAAAAATGTAATCAATGACTTTAAAATAGGTATAGAACATATTGAAATAAATATACTCAGCAATTGCTCCATAAAAATTATAAATTTTTAAATATTTTGTTAATGTGCCTATTCAGGAAAATTGTAAAGGTAGGTAATTTTACAACTGACATTTACAGTTGCGATTTAATTTATCACGACTTTATTAGTAAGAAGTCTAGTTTGAACACAAAAAAATTAGGTAGATATTATTTACCTATTTTATAAATAGGTAAATTAGTATTTTCCTCGGACTACAGATTCTTCAAGGCACAAGGAATTCAGAAATATTTTTTGCACAAATGTAGATAACTATCAAAAATTATAATAACCTCAACTGAAATGTGTCCGATAATTATACCATGTTGCCAAATTAAAGTAATAGGTATACTCAATTTATCGACATATCGTCGACCAGGAATCATATTCTTCTCGATATGCTCATTTAAATCATTCAATTCGGTAACACTGTATGTCTTCTTTAATACCATACATTTTCCTTTACCTCTCAAAATAATTCAATAACTTTAACAGGTCATATTATAATTGCGATTGTCAGCATATTATTATTCTTGTATTCAATATTGTCGCTATATTGTTAATTTGTCATTAAAGTAAAGAATTACCTTTCTTAGCTTAGGCGTAAGCACATATTTTAAGTTAGAATTATAACTGTCACGGCTATTGTAAGTGAATTATACTTATAATATTTAAATAACATTAAGAATTCTCCATAGTATAGTTCTTAACCTCAAATTACCGAAGCAACAGATCAACCGATTGAAGTAAAAATATGAAGACTTACGAGAGGGTGTTGTAACTGGAACTATCCTTAAAAATAAACAGGAACTAGGTCTTTTCAATCTCATATTGTTATCGTTAATGTTTATAAACACTTAAACTAAATACTAAGAAACTAAAATTGCCGCACTGTTTTGAAACACACTCCGTATTCACTGGTCATGTTGTGAGATTGAACATTGAATACGCTCATTCAGCTGTATTAGGAGGTGGGGGTAAATGGAATGATGATTCATACACAGGTCGGTATGTTTATGTTCTGCGTCACATTTTGTCTGAAGGACGAAGATCGAAATCCCCTAGTTCTTTTAGAACTGTGTGATACGATTACGAACAAATAAATAATAGTAGACCAGTCCACTAGCAGTTTTTTATGTGCACATATTATAATGGTAATTCTATTTACTGTTTTGACCCTTACTTTGTAGAATCTACTCATATTTCTATTTTAAATGAAACTAAAAGTTTCTAATTAATTCCACTTTAATAATAAAAAAATGAAAAATCTTTCGATATGTAAAATATTATCATATACTATCATTTTAAAATTTTTTTTTTGTGGAATTAATTAGAAACTTAGTATTTCTTTAATTTGCTGTGGATAATTAATAAACAAATATTAAATTAGTCTTCCTAAAATTTAGGAAAAATAAAAATATTTAAAGTTTGTATTATATTCTAATTTAATCAAACCCAAATTGCGAACTAGGTAGTACCTAAACTTACTGTATCAACCACTACTTCCAGAGGGGTTTTACTGTTATAAAAAAAACAAATAATAAATGAAATATGGAGTTCTAATTGGTGATTGGAGCCTTATAAAATATTTATGTAAATTTTCTTAACGCGAAAGATAATAATTTGTGCATTTTTTTAATGATTCTACCTATATCAGTGTTTTAGTGTCGATAACCATGTTTATTATTTATACAGAGCTATTAGAGGAGCTGCGTTCGTTATTTGCGCCCGATCATTTTTTTTTAGTTTGAATCGTTCGTTTATTACATCTAGAGGCATGGGAGGTAAATCTGAACTGAACTGAATCTGAATTCCCCTCAGGGTTCCGATTCTAGGGCCAGGGAACAGCGTTCCCAGAGAGAAGAAATGTTTTTCCCATGTTACTGAAATAACACATTAACCAAGCGAAATAGAGATAAGAAATGTGTTCGCTATCCAACTGTACAGCTCAAAAACTGTGATCGGAGAGTGTTTACTCAAAGGAACTTTTTTGTAACAAGTTCAATTCCCTTCAAAAGCTTTATACTCAACTTTTTTAAATTCTTTAATACCGAAAAATCCAGTTGAAACAAAAAAAAATTCCTGTGTTATTTATAGGGGAAATCGAATTTTGAATGAGCGAAGCCTTCCATTGACAATTGTATATTATACACCAAGGTGGTGAAGACTATTATTTATATTGACCGAGCACCGAGGTTTATAAATGTCGTCACCACCATGGGTATATACAATTTTTTCCTCTACTAGCACTCTCAGTTTTCGATATATTATGAACGTACTCGTTATGTCATCAGACATTTTTGGTTGAGCGCGAATTTTGAACTAATGGCATTTTTATTCAAATAATTTTATCTTAATAGGTTATTTCAAGCAACAAATATGTTAAGGACAATCTCCTGGGTATACAAAATTATGTTGCACAAGTTTTTGTTGAACTACTATCCCTGAATTCTCAAAATATTTGAATATGTCCATTATTAATAATAGAAAAAATTATTAACCACTAATAGAGGAATTCAACTTCTCAGTTGGCTAGAAGAAGCAATAATTGTCAACTTCACAGTTACCTATAGTCCATTTAATAACCAGGAGGAGTAATTTGAAAAGCCTCACTCACACCACTAGAAGTTACCAGATTAGTTACTAAAGGGTATGTTCCGAAAAAGTATTCAACTGTCGTGTTCCTAATCTATTAAATATGCCTTGATTGATGAAGAAATCAGCCACGCATAGTCATAAGTTGATTTCTCGTCTGCTAAGTAGATTATTTAGATGTTAAACAGACGGGTATTCTGTCACATGTAAAACTTGGTCCTGTTTCGTATAGATTGGAACATACCCATCACTCTAATATAGCTGTTTTTGATTAGTTAATAACTGAATGCTATAAAAAGGAAGTCAATAAGTTAGTTTTTTAAATTATTTCAAAATTTTCACTATACCTTCACAAAACCCATTCTTTTATATATTTTTTAAACCTTTGATAGCTTATAATATAACCTCCATAGACTTTTGCCGATATCTTTCCAAATATGAAAAATACAATGCATATAATAAACAAATAAAACATTTATTCAGAGGATTACACAGTTCAATTTAATTTGTTTCAAAGCTTGTGAATTTTATCCAATATAGATAACTCATTTTTGTTCTTAGAACATCATTTTTAATTCACTTATCACAATTTTTCAAAAGTCTTTGTATTCCACTAATATTTGCTGTACTGTATTTTGTTCCTCTACCTCGGTATTCCTTCAATAGTTAATGAACCGTTGACTGTGCTACTCCTATTAGGAAAATGATGGGCATTCAAAACCATGTTAATATAAAAGTAATAATGTTACCAATTGCTTGAGAAATTGTAGATATTATGAATGTATTTGATTTTTCACCATTTATATTGTTTTACCGGACTAAGCGAGGAGCTGGTACTCGAAGTAAACTGCTAAATTTTTGCGATGTATCTGACAACGTGTTGAAGTTTTGAAAACCCCTAAGCTGAATATTGCCCTGGCCATTACGGCTGGTAAATTTATATGATATGCAGGAAAGTGACTAAAAATGATGTTCTCCTTTTTAACGTAAATAAACGATACATACAATAAATAAAATGATATTTTCATCAATATCATTTTAAATGCAACGTCGGAAATAAGAACATTTTTCTTAAAATAAATATAATTTTAAATCAGAATCTATTTATACCGTAATTATAATTCAGTTTTATCTAATAATATGTATTAGATGATTCAGATAAAAAGAATAGATGTAGAAATCAGATAATCTGAATAC
The DNA here is from genome assembly GCA_910591685.1 of Galerucella tenella. Lineage (NCBI taxonomy): Eukaryota > Metazoa > Arthropoda > Insecta > Coleoptera > Chrysomelidae > Galerucella > Galerucella tenella. The sequence continues at coordinate 32,150 of CAJUYH010003924.1, read as the reverse complement.
CTGCAATCTAATCATGACAAATCAAACCAAATGCTACCTTATATCTATTGCGAAAATGGAATTTTAATCTACTAATGGTGTCGTAGAACAAGAAGTCTAATCAGCAGGTACCATTTTTCATGAAATTTTTGTATAGTCACCGAAAATTATGAAATTATGAAAAAGGAGTGGTTTGGTATTTTTAGAATATCTAAAAAACCATCGAAGATATTCGAAATTAAATAAAAACATTTGAAAATATGAGAAAATTTCATAAAAAAGGTTCAGATTCCTAGTACTAGAACTCTAGCTCTTATGAAAAAGGTACATTTGAACCAGATTAAAGAACAACTTCTTCAGAATTTACAGGAAAAAAATGTATGGAATCCTAAAGTTCATTTTCCACGTTGCTTTAAATCGCAGCGACTTGTTTGCTGGGACAAATCACTGCGAAAAAAAGTACAATCAGCATATCTATAGTTTGTTGCTGCGACTCATCCAGGCATAGGGGAAACGTAACAATCAGCAATGTCAGAGCGGAGCAGCCAATAGAAATTTTGTTGTTGCAGTATCAACTTGCACCGTGGAAAATGGACTTAAGGTACAGTTCCGATTTCCGAAGCACGCAGCATACGGGAAGCGACAGCCATTGTCGTTTGTCATACATTAACTTGTGTCTAGCCTGAAATAAATATATGGATAATATTTCAAAATATCGCGATTTTGGAGTTGTTGTCTGGAGAAATCAAATTTTGGAAAGAAACAGATAAACAATATTACTTTAAGCAATTTTTCAATTTTTTAAAACTGTTTTGTCACAAATATTTCGTATTTATAAAATACTAGAAAGTTGACATTTTTCGGTAGAATTCTTATCTCAGCTCATATTTTAATCAAAAAACATATTATGATTCCTCTCTAGAATATAAATTATTCAGAAAGCCAAACCCAAGTGTTTTTTAATTATGATTGTGGTAGAAAATGACGATAAACAGTTCGTCGGGAGACTTCGTTATTAGTCAGGAGTCTGGACCTTACAAGAATTGTCGGAGGAATCCAGATGATTCTCGACCATCTCGACTATCGAAAGAGATCCAAAGTTTTGAAGTCTTGTTGCATAGGAAGTGAAAGGCATGTTTTTGGTTTTTTCAACATTTAAGGTAAGTTTATTGTAATTTAACCAGTCTACCATTGTTTTAAAATCCTTTTTTGGTATCTTCTTTTAACTGATTCCAAGTACTTACTAGTTGCTATAAAACATACCACCACCCACTTATTCCCTAGTATGTATATGTTACGGTGAATGTACACTTTTGCAAAATGTACACTTTTACCGTGTAATGTGTACATTTCCCGGCAAATGTGTAGTCTTGCCTTCACGTTTTGGTAAATGTATACTCTTACCTTCATGTTTCAAGAAAAGTTGGAATACAAATAAATTAAAAATGTTGTTGCAGTAAAAAAATATTTACAGTAAATATATTTCTTTCTCTTATTGTTTTTCAAGTTTGATTTCGAACAAGAAATGTTGATCGCACTGCATTAGTGATGGGGGAAGAGAATATAATCATTAGATTAGCCGTTCCCCTTCTTGAATCTCTTGATATGCGTGTTACAAAGTATTGGATATTTTTCAAAAATGGGAAAGGTGAATTCATTCAATACTTTGTAACGCGCATATCAAGTTAATCAAGAAGGGGAAGGGTAATTCCAATGATTATATTTTCTTCCCCTTCTTGGATATATTAATGTCCATTACAAAGTATTGGATATATTTTAAGAGAAAGGGAGGATGTAATGATTATATTTCCTTCCTCTTTTTCTCACACTTACTCACATTTACCAAAACGACATGGTCATTGTGAATTCAATGTACATTTCCCTTCTTTGAAATTGTAAATGTTAGTTGAATTAATACAAATTACAGAAATATCAGTGAATATACATATTTAAAAATATATGCTTCTTTGTTTCTTAATGCACTATCAAAACGGATTTAGTTTTATTACAAACGTCGATTAAAAAGTGCTATTTGATTCATTTCCTGTGATAAATAATTTATTGATACAGTCAAACAATATCACATAATATTAAAAGGTACATTCCGCAAATTAATTATGTAAGTATGCAGCTAATAATCATTTTTATTGCTTAACATAATTTAATTTAGGTATCTCGGTCAAAAAGTGATTCCATTAAGAAGACGATGTAATAAGATTAGAAATATATATTATAATCTTTACTTGATTTTTTTTCTTGGGTATGATTAATATTTGAAAATTAGAAATAAATTAAAAATGTTTTTAATGTTTTTTTTGAATGTTTTTTCAAAAAATTTATTTTTAAGAATGAAATAAAATATTTACAATTGTTACTATGGAATTTGGTTATCTAGTTATTTG
>CAJUYH010003924.1:16345-29669 GCA_910591685.1 Galerucella tenella | reverse complement strand
AAGTGAATGAATAATTAAACATAATAGGTATGGAAGTTAAATTAAAATTATACAAGTACTTACTTCGGAACTAAATTTACGATATTTGAATAATATATGAAGAAATGTGTAGTTATTGATAAAAAATTTTGAGAACTTTGACTCAAGTTTATATCGTATTTTTTTCTTTTTTTATAGGTATCATTTCGGCATACGTTATTACTGGTCGTATTACTACTTTATAAATTTCTATTTTGGTTTTTCTAGGGCGAGTTGTATCAAACACTAACACTTAAGCTCGGTTGAATGATAACTGATGTTAATATATAGTTAAAAACAGAGAAACATTAAAACCGAGAAAATTAAAAAATATATTTATTTCTGGATTAGCCCCCCAAGAGGAGGACTATCACTACAATTTAATTGTGAAAGTTTTCAAACTCTTCTTCGAGTATAAATTGGTATTTTTTATTAGATATATAAAGGTATGAAAGAAAGTTTATATTCCAATTAACTAAAATAGCTGATATGAAATTTTAGAAAGCTACGAGAGCGATTTATCCAAGCAAGCAACAAGAATCTAAAGCAGCTATTTGTAGCTATCCCAAGGTTCAAACATAAGCAATTTCAGCACAATTCCTGTCGTTTAAATTTAGATTGACAAAATTTGCACTCCCTTTCAAAACTTCAAGTCCAATTTCCATCCCAATTCAGATATTGACTGTATTTTTATGTTATTGTATGAAACATGTTGAATTAATAATAAGGGTTTTTTATTCTCCTACAGTAATTCCTTATAATATACACCTAATACAATATTTGCAGCTGAATGTTTTAGTACAATAATGTTATTTATGAGTATTTTAAGACTTGAGTTGAAATACTAAAAAAGAAATATTAAAGTGCAAAATCATTTAATTGCAAATATTGTACAATACCTATTACGCGTATTAAGCTTAAAAATTCAAAAAGCGCGCGTCTTTAGTGATAGTTCATACCTGTAGCCAAGGTAGACGCTAGTGGTAACTTTATACCACAGAACACTAAACGTTTAACAGCTCTATTATTTATTTCTCTATGGTACATACATTTTTATGTACTTCACTTGACAATGTGTGTTCAAAATGTCATGATGATCAGTGGTGAAAGCGTAACAAAAAAAAAACAGAAAAACCATATTCGAATTTTTATACTATTAGTAATGAATCGAAATTGCTTAACAATCAGTTGTTGATAACGGCCATCAATACAAACAGTATCGCTTGTGGTGCTGTATGTATTTTCTTTGAAACGAAACATAATTAAAACAATTATTCATTAATGAGATTAGTATCTAAATAGCCCTTTGTTCAGATTGTTATATTGTTTAAACGTCCAATTGTTATAAGTTGCATATCAATAATTAGAAGTCATTCACTTAATTTACTATTAACTACTAAACTTAGCACCCTGTTTTAAACCATCAGAAAAATTGAAATGTACATTATTCTTAAAAATAAGAAAAAACTATAAAATGCCGAAGAAATGAAAATTTGATAAATTGGATCTGTCAAGTAGGAAGGAATGTTTCCTTCAATAACACAATTTAAATAGTGCAGACAGAGATGCTGTATTTGAATATTTGTAAATTTGTCATGCTATTGGTCAAACGGGTGTTGGTAATTTGGCGGGAACGCCAGGTAGAAGACTAGATACCAATTTAAGTTGCTTGCCAATAATATGTAATTTGGTTCCCAGCTCCAATAAGGTCATTGGTAATTTGGTTCCCGTGCATTGCTGTATTAGAGGCATGACCTGCGTATGCGTGTTTATTATATTATAATATAGTTTATTGCAAAGTAATTATTTATTGCAAACAATTTCACCAAAATGCAAAATATTTTTTAAACTGATCGAGAAGTATAAATGTCACTTTTGACATTTCGTTCATTTCGAAGAAATTTAAATTATTTTATTCGAAATTCGAATAGTTCAATACGATCGCGCAAAAAATGGTATAAGCATCTCGAACGTTAAGGGAAATTACTACGTTTGCATGTAGATTCCTCTCGTAAAATTGGACAAAATGATTTGAGGATTAAGGGGTCTAGCACATTTACTTTTGAAATACAGGGTGTTGAAATTTTGAAAACTTGAATGTTTCAATTCGATAACTTTAAAATGGATGGATAAATTGACTTCAAATTGAAAATTTAACAATTCAATTTTATGTTTCCACTAATTTTTTTGCGGTAAACGTACAGTTCTTGAATGTCCAATTTGTATAATGCTCCGGTTTCCCTTTTTAAATATACGATGCTGTTATAAGTAGATGTTGCCAGTCGGACTGCCATTATCTATAATAATGAATATTCTGCTAAATATTTCAAACATCTACCTGTTCTCGTTATTAATACCAAGCAGAATAATTATTTAAAAGTAAAATTAACAATAAAAAAAACTTCTTCACGGGGAATCGAACCCGGGTCTACCGCGTGAGAGACTGGTTTGCTTACTACTCGACCACCGAGGAATATGCAAATTGTTTATCTATAACGTCAGATATATTACATAATTTTTGCTTAAAAGGAACTAAAGTTCCTACCGTGTGTCCCGCGACACGTTCTACCTTTATTTATTTATTTTATTTAAACTATACATACCATAAGTACAATTTTAATATTGTTATTTTGTGTTAACCTACAAAATGTGAAAACGTTACGCTACTGATTTAAATTCGAATGTCAATTTTACAATATGGCGCTGGTTTTGACAAGTTCGCGAATACTACTGCGCAAGACAGTTGGCAAACTTCAAGTGATTTCTTATTACGTGAAACGGAGTCTTCTCCATCTGTGACGTTTAGTCTTGTTAATAATTATATTTGCTCATTGACTTTTCTTTAAAGTTTTGTTGAATTTAGAGTGGAGTCCGGACCTGAGAGCCATGGCTTAAACACCTATGTGCAATCGTCTCCGAATTATCTTATATTTTGCGAAAACTTAGTGAGTTACAATTATAAAAAGTGCCTAACATCGATTACAGATCTTAGTGCTTTGCACTAATAATTGTAAGTAGAATCCCACCAGTATTTAATATTTAACCTATAAAACAACGTTACAAATACCAATTTTATCAATCGAAGCAAGTGATAAAGGAACTTGTTTCCTATTGTCGTTAAAATACAGGACCGCAACCAGAACACCTACTAAACCAGAAAAATGAATCAATCCCAATCCAGCACAATGTCTTATTCCACTGCATTATCTAAATCTAAACAGTCCCAACCTACACTACCCTCCAAAGATCAAGCTATTATATTCACCTCACTAGATGGCCCTAAACTAGAGGAATACTTGTACCAAATAGGAGATATCGTAGGCCCTAAAAATATCCTATATGCATCTCGGATGTCAAATAACAGAATATGCATATATCTGTCATCAAAACAAGCAATAGACACATTTTTCAGTGAGCATGGGGGAGAATTCTCTATTGATAATATCTCCATAAAAACCTGTAGATTACTGACATCAACTGAACGACTGGTTTTGTCAAACGTCTGTCCCTCAATTTCCAATGAAGTACTATTATCAGAATTGCGAAATCTAGGCATAAACATCATATCCCCAATAATTTCTCTTAAAGTTGGAACAACAAAACCAGAAAATCGGAATATTCCAGACAGTATTCTCGTCCAAGATGACAACACTTCTTATCGGATCTACGTCACATTTGATAACCAGATTTGTTATAAATGCAAACAGACTGGATATATTGCATCAAAGTGTCCAAATGTAGTTAATCTAAACCAACTTGACCAGTCTGAACAAAACACTTTCTTACAAAATGTACCCGAACCTAGTAACTCACAAAATGTTCCAGAACAACACCCAAACTCACAAGAAGTTCCATCTCAATCAAATACAATAGACCATACAAATAAAACTAATGCGACAACCTCAGTTTCATCCAACACTCCCACCAGATCAATTGAACATGGATCCGAGAAGCGCAACGAAAATTGTAATAAACGACCTTTGTCGGAAACTCCCAGCCCTATAGCAGAGTCAGACTCTCCAACATTCAAATTATCTGACACACTGAAAAATTATAAAAGTGAAGAAAATACACCTGAGCAAATGCAACCTGTAAAACAGTTAATGGAAAAGAATCCCCAAAAATATACTCTCATTTATGATCAGTTAATGTACCTAGTCCAATAAAAATAAGGTTATACGCAGATGATTTAGTAGTATAAATGAAAAGTAATAACATCAATACCATGCAGAAGATACTACAAAGACAACTCATTACACTCGAACAATGGTCAAACATTCAGGTTTCCTCTTTTCCACAAAAACTAAATGCCTAATATTTTCAAAGAAACATTGTGATAGTACACCCGAATTGACATTATATAAAAAAAAATTAGAATATGTCACTACCACGACATTCTTAGGCATGATATTTGACCAGAAACTAAGCTGGAATGATCATATAAAAAACTTAATATTATCCTGTCAAAAAGGAATTAATCTACTAAGAATGCTTTCTAATAGAAATTGGGGATCAGATCAGAAGACCTTGCACGTCGTATATAAAAACCTTATACGTGCCAAAATGGATTACGGATCTATAGTATATTCTCCAACAAAGAGCCAAATTTTGAAAAGACTAGACACTGTCCATAACAATGCCTTGCGCATAATATCAGGTGCATATCGAACTTCTCCAGTGGAAAGTCTATATTCAGAATTAGGGGAACCATCTTTATCTTCAAGAAGAAAAATGTTGACATTATCATATGCCACTTCTGTATTAGATAATCCTGAACATCCAATGTACCAAAAAATTCATACAGATGCCTTTAATCCAACAGCTCAGCAACAACAGAAACCAAATCCAACTTTCTATGATCGAGTACGAGATTACACAGCAGAACTTCAAATCGAACATTCACCTATCTTTACGCACAAACATGCCAGTCCTCCTTGGCAAATTCCGAAACCACAAATCGACACTAGTCTCACTTTTTTAAACAAGTACGAGTTCCCCAGGTTATTGATTACAAATATTTTTAATAAAAAAATAAACGAATATAATGAATATTATAAAATATATACGCGCGGATGCTTCCAAAACTTCTACTGGCGTCGGAGCCGCAGTTGTTACAACACATTGTAACCTATCCTTCAAATTACCACCCTGTAGTACTGTTTTCACTGGAGAATTATATGCACTGTTACAAGCCGTTAAATTATCTAAAAATATTAATGCCCCCAAAGTCCTTATAATCACAGACTCTCTTAGCTCACTAGAATCTATTCAAACAATTTATAGTAAACACCCTATTGTCATCGGGATTAAGGAAGAGCTCTGCGAACTCCAGGAATCCCAAATACATATCAAATTCATGTGGATCCCATCCCACACCGGAATTCAGGGTAATGAAGAGGCAGATCAACGGGCAAAAGAAGCAGCCGAAAGTGATAGTGCGACTATAGTTAACGCGATGACCATCAGTGACTTAAAGCTTATCGCGAAAGAAAAAGTGATCGATGCGTGGCAAAATCAGTGGTACGAGTCAAAAACAAAGTTACGCGAAGTTAAGCCCGATGTGAAACCCTGGAAGACAATACCAAACCAGCGCTCCAAACAAGTTCTCCTAACAAGACTAAGGATAGGACACACTAAACTGACTCATCAACATTTATTGAACAATAATGGAGCACCAGAGTGTGCTGCATGTTCCAAGCAAATGACAGTCAAGCACATTGTTATAGAATGTCCCAATTATGATGGAGCGCGAATTAAATATAATATACCGAACACATTAAAATCAGCATTAGGTCAACAGTGTGACATACATAAACTAATAGACTACCTAAATGAAATCAATATCTTGAAAACTTTATAAAATATATCTTTGTCGCTAATAACCAACATGGTTGATGCGACAGTAAAAACCAAATAAAAAAAAAATTAAAAAATTTAGAGTGGAAGAGAAAAACAGTTATTAATTATTAATAACTATAAATATTGTCTTGAAAAGGGCCTGAAAGTGGTGAGAGCACTTGTACAAATAGAAAGTGCAAATGATTTGTTCTTACTTTGGGCAAATATGATGAAAGTTTAACAGTTACGAAATGTATACAAGAATATTTTCATGATGCAATTTTGAATCGTTATCTCTTTCTGTAAACGAAAAGCTGTGTTTTAATTAATATTTTTTTCAAGAAACTTTATGTTGTAAATACTTTTTCTATAGTAAACAATTATAAAACTGAATGGGATCTCATTGTTTACCGGGAAGCAAATTACTAATAGAAACCAGGTAAACTGAAAATATCAGGAACCAAAGTACACATAAAAATTAAGTAGGTATACCTAAAATGTTGGGAAGCAAATTACTAACTTTTTCAAACTATTTATTATAATTTTTATATTTATTGCAAATCGTGGATTTCAGTAACATAGATCTTTTGGAATATTGATTGTAACCATTTCTAAAACTGGAATCATGCTAGAAGAAAGTCAAAAATCCTTTCGCCCCATAATACCACCGTATAACGAATATTATTGAAAGCTCTTCAACGCGGCTTGGGGTACGAGTTAATTGGTAGAATTCGTCAGGTAGGGCAAAATAAAGTTAACTACAATCCATTTTAAGATGGGAAGAGAAATAGTACACGAAGTAAAGAAGACAGATGAAGATATACGAAAAGAACAAATAAAAAGAGTGTATATAACCTAAATCCTGTAGAGAGAATAATATAACATTTTATCATAGTAGGGTATTATTTTTTTACATTCACGTAAATTATTGACAAAATTCACTAATCATTGACAGATTTGAAACGTTGGCCTTCTGAGTTGGGTCTAAAAATACTTTTCTAGATTACTTTAATTTATCAATAAATAAATCAATGAGAAACATAAATATTTTCTTGTTATTTTCCAGATTATTTTATCTCAACAAGACATGAATCATAAAGGGACAGTAGTTGTTTCTCAACTTTCAATAATCAACTTGATGATTTATAACTGTCTTGAAAAATATATTTTAAACAAAATTTGTCAAAAGGATAGACACAATTTTCAATAAGTAATTGACGCTTAAATATTAAATAAACAGCGCTAATCAAAAGTCCCCTCCCCCCTCGTATCTTTTGAACGGCTACACTTACATTAATAAAATTTGGAGGGTGAAAATAAAGTGTTGTAAACTTCTCTACGATTGGTAACAGGTGACGTAATAGTAATAGATGACGTCACAGTGCCACTCTGGTCAATAATTTTAAATAGGACCTTATGGCAAGTGATATCTCGTTTGAAAGGCATTGACATTGACTACATAGCCATACTAATTTTGTTTGGGTTTAAGCTAATTTTGACGTATAAATTAAATAAATACCAAAATTATCATTTCACATTTAAATATTGAAGATTTTTCAGTCCGCCTCTGGTTAGTTGTCAAAAAAATTTAATAGTATTTGTTGTTTTGCAAAGTTTTTCTAAATAGCTTAAATATTTGATTTTATTATTGTTTAACGAGACGTTTAAGAGTTTACATAGGCAAAATGGTACGTGCTCAAGCCGACAAAGTAGCAGCTATCTTAATAATTGGTGAATCTAGAAAGATTTAATAAGAGATACCCAGATCGCCCTATCTCGAGAACTTATTTGAGGGAGCTTCTTCACAAGTTTGAAGCAACAGGTAGTGTTCAAGATGCCAAACGATCTGGTCGACCAACATTTAGTGATGATAAAAAAATTGATATAGTTGTTGAAATGGTAGTAAACCCTACTTCCTCTTCAACTAAAGTTGCGCCTATCTGTGAAGTAAGTAAAAGTACAGTACAGAGAGTGTTGGCTAAAAATGTGCACCACCTTTCGGATGACGACCCCGACAAAAGACTCGAATTCTGTGAATGTATGACAAATAAAATTAGTCAAAACCCACATTACACAAAAACAATTTGTTTTGGTGGCGGAAGTACTTTTCGCATCAATGGTAATGTGAATACACAAAGTGTAAGGTATTGGAGTGACACAAATCCTCACACCTGTCGTGAAACAACATACCCAATTTTCAGAAAAAGTCAATGTTTGGGCAGGTATTTTGGGAAACCACATAGTTGGTCCTGTTTTCCTAAATTCAAATTTAAGCGGTGAAGTGTATCTGGATATGTTACAAATTGCAATTGAGCCGTAAATTCTTGAAATTCTGGAAGATATTTCAGATGAATTCGGCCATCTGGAAATAACATTTCAACAAGATGGTGCTCCCGCGCATTATTATGGTGCAGTAAGACGTTACCTGGATGAAGAATATCGAGGTAGATGGATCGGCCGGCGATGTCCTAGCCACCTCGGTCACCAGATCTGACACCATTAGATTTTTTTCTATGGGGGTACTTGAAATCCAAGGTTTATACTACGGCACCAGATAGCATTGGCGTTTTGAAAGAAATAATTATTGAAGAATGCAATGCAATTTCAGCAGACACATTCGGCCTCCGGGGGGCTAGTCAGTGGCGTTCTGTATTATAAGATTTTGGCCACATCACCCTCCTATAAAATTAAACACGAGCCGCTATTGTAAATTAAATACAATTTTTATGGTCACGTATTTTTTACTCATAACTTTAAAAGTGATATGAGTAATACCTCCAAAGTATTAACTTTCACACGGATTTTTTAGTCATTATTTATCACAAGTATCTTATTGATAGATGGTCATTTTATCAACACTTTATATCCTTCAACCTCTGCATTAATACAGTGAATAATGCTTAAATGAAGTCTGATCATTTAAAATTATCCATAGGCTTTTATCACATAACAATATGGTTACGAATGGTTCTAATACAATTGAAAATATTCTCACGTATATATTCGTCACCTCACTGTGGATTTCAGGACACACTGGAATATAGGGGAATGAAATAGTAGATGAACTAACAAAGAGAGTGCCGGAGCCCGTAATTTTTGAACTAAAGATCTGTTTCGGGTAATTTAATGCAGAATTTAGCTGTTCATAACCAACCTGGATTATCAAACTATTTAGTTGGATTAATTTGTAATGAGTATGAAATTTTAAAAAATTCGTTGCTATTCCCTTCTACAATAGTATTCAGCAGGCAGCGCAGCTATATCGATATAATAATTTATCCCCTTGTATGAGAGATGTAGTCGTACAAATGTAATTGCATGGCTGCAAATTGCAACGAATAATTATGGAATAATTAGTTATAAGGAAGACATTGATGTGCTGGGTTGTTATACGGAGATCAGGCATTGACGTTCTTTCATTGTTGCGCATAATTGGGTGCACTCTAATTTATGTTTGCGTCAGCGGTTTTTGGAATATGACGTTATAGATTTTTTTAATGACAACCTATATTTTTTACTTACTTACTGATATAGTTTTTCGTTTTCTTCTCAGGTACCTATATGAAACTTTAGGCGGTTGCATAAGAGAAATTATTAACAAGTAACAATAAAATATTAAAAATAATGCAAATTGCATTAGTGGAATCGATTGAAACCGGTAATTCTTTATGAAAAACCTTGTATGGCCACGAGTATATTTCTAGTTTTCGAGTATTTCGCTGTAGATACTTTTGAAAATTTACCATTTGATTGGTAGTAAATTAGTTTTCTATTATAATTTTCCATATTTAAAAGCGAAAAGGTCAACATGCGTATCACAACAATAAGTGATTAAAAAAACTTCCATGGAAACTTGTATGCAAACATATTTGGAGGATTACTCATACTCCCATTTGAGGGTGTTATTATCATATACTTAAACATTAGACTGAGTATTATTACGATGATTAGTAGTTTATAATTATTTCGCGGGAAATATTATTCAATTGCGGTTGCTTTCTCAAGAAATAAGGTTGCACAGTTGTGTAGCTTACAAAAGAGGAATATATCTTTCAGATATCTTGTAAACATTTGGATGTAATATGACAACAGCCGTGGTGATTCAAATGGTTTAACAGGAAATAGCAATTACTGTTCTATATACCGGGTGGTCCAATAAGCCGATCTCTCGGCTATATATCAGAAACTATTTATGTTATAACTTTGGGAGAAAAAATTCCTTGGGATATGTGGACAAGAGAAATTGCTGGAAATTACTTTCAAGTTTCTAGGTTAACCGCTAGGGGGCGTAGCCTGTAAGGAAAAATTTAAAAACCAGTTTTTTGTGAAATATGCCCCATTATACCCAGTGTTAAATAAGAAAGGGTGGGGGAAAGTGGGAAAATGTTTGTGAATAAATACCTATAACTTTGGTTTGAATCAACCGATTTTAACGAAATTATTGTCAATAGAAAGAGTGTAGATGAATTAATTCCATCTACTATAAAACAATGGCATTTAGTTTTAATTGTCATAGGTAGAAGGTACTTTCGAATGAAAAAAATTAAAATTTGTTTTATTGAAAAATGATCAATGGAAACACCTAATTATTGTGAATTAAAATGGAACTGGATTGAATTCTCAACAAAATGGCGCAGACCTCATGTTGAGCTATTGTCGAAGTCAAGATATAGTAAACACGCATAAACATAAGTGAAAGTATAGAGTATTGACTCACTCTGTATTATAACTTAAAATTAAATATGTAAAAGAAAGATCATGCACAAATCTCGATCATTAAGACTTTATGTCCAATTAAATGCTGCTTCAATCTCAGATTACTGCAATTGTTAAATCTGCTAGAAGAACAACCGCATATCATGTCAAAAATTTTGTGGGCAGACGAGGCTAGTCTTGATAGTGCGGGTGGTGTTAATCTGTATAATAAGCATCATTGGTCTGAAGAAAATCCGCACTGGCTACAGGAAGTGCAGCTTCAAGATAGATAGAGTCCTAATGTTTGGTGTGGTATAGTTGACGGGAAGATCGCAGGTTCATATTTCTTGGCATTTCAAATGGCGATACATATTAGGATTCTCTGGATAATTGGTTGTCTGTTTTATTGAAAGATATTTCCTTACAAACATGAGGCATGATATTACAGCATGACGGGTGTCCTGCGCACTTTTCCAGACGAGTTGGAGATTATTTGAATTTAAGTCATTGAAATGGATGGATTGGAAGGGTAAGTATATTTTCAGTGCCAGCTAGATCTCCAGACTTAACATGTCTGGACTTTTATCTCTGGGGAAGATTGAAGGATTTAGCGTACCAAACTCACCAACTACGCGAGACGACATGCAACAGTGCGTTAGAAACGCTATAAATAGTATATCAACAGCTGAAATTTAAGCAACAGATATGTCAAAGCGTGCTAGATTACATATCTGTGTGGAAAACAATGAAAAACAATTTGAACATTCAATTGGACAACAATTCTTTACCATATATAATTTTAAGTTAGAATACAGGGTGTCAATACTATACTCACTTAGGTTTATGCGTTTTTATTTATATCTCGAGTTCGACAAAAGCTATCAACATGCGGTTTGCGCCGTTTTGTTGAGAATTTAATCCAGTTCCATTATACTTCACAATAATTAGGTGTTTTTATTAAAACAAATTTTAATTTTTTTCATTCGAAAGTACCCTCTTCCTATGACAATTAAAACTAAATGCCATTGTTTTATAGTAGATGTGATTAATTCATCTACACTCTTTCTATTGACACTAATTTCGTTAAAATCGGTTGATTCAAACCAAAGTTATAGGTATTTATCCACAAATACTTTCCCACTTTCCCCCACCCTTTATTTGGAAAAATAGAATAAAAAGTAATTGAACAAATTTGTGCGAAATTTAGGCCTTTTTTCAGTTTACTTATTTAACACTGGGTATAATGGGGCATATTTCACAAAAAACTGGTTTTTAAATTTTTCCTTACAGGCTACGCCCCCTAGCGGTTAACCTAGAAACTTGAAAGTAATTTCCAGCAGTTTCTCTTGTCCACTTTTCCCAAGGAATTTTTTCTCCCAAAGTTATAACATGAACAGTTTCTGATATATAGCCGAGAGATCGGCTTATTGGACCACCCGGTACAAGGCCACAGAATAATTGGAGGAAAACAATATATCGATAGATGAGTGATTATTTTATTATTAACTTCCAGTGATTGTTTTAATCAGTAATTTGTGGAATATGTCCAGTAAAAAAACTAAATATGCAGATGAAATTAGTGAAGTAATAAAGAGAATCCGTTATGTATTTTTTACATACAAAACAAGTAGAAAAATGATTGCTTGGTACAGATTCCCATTTTTATAGGATATTCAAATTGGAGGATAATTTTCTGATTGAAAAAACATTTTAACACGTGTTACTAGGTTGACATAGTGGTCCTGAAAAGCGAATGATATTTTGAATGGAACATCCTTTATAATAACATACATTGTATCGGGGCTAGTAGAGTGTCACCAAGATTTGGCTAACGCCTCGGCAGATAATATTATCCTGAGGTGAGTTAAAGGACACGACAGAAGTAAAGGTAATCGCATTGCCGATTCTTTAGCCAGGGATTAAAAATTATAGGACCCAGTGGGCACCTACGACCTGACGATTCCGACAATTTCGGAACTAGCCATGTTCAATCCCTTAAGAGATGGGATGGACCCAAATTCTTGCCAGTATCACCCTTGGCGACCCTGGGAAGCTGGCGTCGAAGAAATATTTGGCGATGACCAGGAAAAACCTACGGAAACACCTCCATACTATGGGGCTAGTGGACACACCTCTTTACAGCATGTATGAACAGGAAGATGAAACTGTCAGGAATGTCTTATGCGAGTGTCCGGAGTTATCGTCAATAAGAGAGTGTGTGTTCGGTGAGACTTGCCCTACACCTGCCGATATAAAGGAGATGTCTCCTAGTGACCTGTCCACCTTCCTGAGAAGGACGGGATGGACGATGGCCTAAGAGGACAACTCCTCGGGAGGATGTACAATGGGTCACATGTGGCCTAATTGCTGTGAGCCTACACTCACCCTCCCTACTTTACAGATACAGATCCTTTATAATATATTATTCAATGAGTCCTTTCGACTTCTACATTAACTTTGTTATGAGGTACCTCTATGTTTACGCACTTTAATAATTATTCCATTAATTATATAAGGCTTTTACTTGATGTAGATCCATACTAAATGATGAAATAAAACAATTTAATTTGTTAAAATCTACATTATATTGAACTTAAAGTTGTAACTCCAACTCGTTTGATTGACGCGTCACAACTTTAAGTTCAATATAATATAGATTTTAACAAATTAAATTGTTTTATTTCATCAGTTATTGCATTACATGTATTGATGAAACTGATAGCTATATATAGGGTTGTCCAAAAAAAACCGGAATTTCCTTTTTTATTGATAT
>CAJUYH010003924.1:0-15945 GCA_910591685.1 Galerucella tenella | reverse complement strand
ATCAATAAAAAAGGAAATTCCGGTTTTTTTTGGACAACCCTATATTTTGCAAGAAAATTAGCAAATAAAAATCCTTTCTGAGGTGTTGTAGGGAAATATAAAGTACGTGGTTTTGAACAGCGTAGCCAGTAAGCCTCAAAATATTCATTCTAGAATTACAACTTGAATCCTAAATAATAATAATAATCAACATTTAAAAAACGAAGAAAACTAACAAAACAAAATATAAAGTTAGTTCAAGGTGCAAAGCATTTACGTTGTGACATTATCCAAGTCTTTTACAAAAATTTTCAATTGAATGACGTAAATATGTTAGTGGTATCATAAATCTTCAAAAATACGATCTTGTAGAGTTTGTAAATCAACTGGACTGTTTTTGTAAACTCTATATTTCAGGTATCCCCACAAGAAAAAAATCTAATAGGATCAAGTCTGGTGACCAGGACGGCTATTCTATCGCTATTCGTCGTCCTATCCATCTCTGTGAAACTCTGTATCTAGGTAGGTATATAGAATCCAGGCGTAATGAGGGTAAGCCCCATTTTTTGATACCATATGCCATCAAAAGGTACCATTGGATTGTTAGGATTGGGAAATATGGCTGCTATAGCTAGCATAATATTATGTCTTAACAAGTCCAGATATCTGTCACCATTTATTAAATTCTCCAAAAAAGATTCGATTATGTGATGAAGCACCGCCCAGACATTTATCTTCTGCGGCCATCTGTGTATGTCTCTCTCTCTCTCTCTTATCCAACACAGATTACTGTAAACCAAATCCGGCAATTATGTCTATTTACTTCTGCGTTGAGTAAAAACGTTGGCTCATCAGAAAATACATTTTTTCGATTAACACTGCAATTTGCGGTCTGGGTTATCTTCTGTAAGTTCTTGACTGTAGTGAATTTTTTCTGACTTCATAATTCTTACCACGGACGTTTCAACGATAATGCTGTCTAAATATATAATTGTGGAATTAACCTTCAGTGGGCACCTTAATTTTTAATGCATTACAAGGCATCATGGGGTCTCTGCGACCCCAATTTTTATATCATATTTTTTATTGACCTACGTAACTTTTTTAAGAAAAAACATGTTAAACGAGGATGAATATGAAAACAGAAAGGTGTTATATAAAAATAATATTTTATTTACGTAAACTTTAGAATTAAGAAACATTTTTGAACTTAAGGGGCATCTACCAAATTCGACCTTGCACAATTATGCTTTGTATATTTTTTTGTTTCCCTACGTCCTCACGTTTAAGTTCACATAACGAAAATTTTATTAGAAATATGAAAGCTCCGCAACATGTAGGTAGCCAAGCGGTCCAAGCGGATTTTGGTTCACGTGCTACTCTATAAGCTTCGTCAGTACTGAACTGGGAGACCGCCGAGACCGGCGAGCGTTGTATCAACAATGGAACGGCACGCGACTACCGAAGCAGAGAGACAATGTCAGTCATAGAAGGATAGAAAAGCGAGAGATGGATTTTTATCCGATATTTTAGTGGTAGCAACCGAATTTCAATAAGGAATTGTACGGTCATAAGTAATTTGAGGATTCTGAGATTTTTATATAGTATTCAAAAAGCTTCAAATTAGACCCCTTATAAATTAGTTTTTCCATTCAATCCATATTTAATTCTTTACAAGGGCTTAAACTTTGCTTAATATGTGTATTTTTCATATTTTTTTCAACAAAATTTGGTTAGCATTTCAAAGTTTTTATTCAATGAGAACTCTAAGTTCAACATTAATCTACATGATATATTTTATTTTTTTCTTAATTTTCAATACATCCATTACTTCAAAATTCTAGGCTAGAGGTGGGACATACCCTAACTTGAATTTACATAGAGCCACGCGGAAATAGCTGTTCTTATTTAACAGTTAGCCACAATTATAGGACTGCTGGGGTCTATAGGACCCCACGGTGCCCACTGAAGGTTAAAAAAGAATTCACAAGAGATATATATCAATATCAAATTGTTTTTTTAATGTGCGTGTGAGATTAATATCGTAAAAAGCAAATATAGTGTATCACTAACATTGTGTAGCAGTTATAAAAGATCATTATAAAGTTATAATATGTCAATAAAACCAGTGCAGTGCTCATCTCAACACATCTTCAAAAATTCATAACTCGTTTTTGGTAAGAGAGCGCACATTTTTTTTCTCATTTTCGTGTTCAGCGACCTCGAATTAACTTTTAAAAAAATATTTCATCAAAATCCGCGTTGTACCACTAAACTAGACTTTTACCAGGATTCTTATGCGTTCTGTATCACTAAGATATGCCATTTTATAAAGTAATTGACATTAACTAAATTTCACTAATATTTATTTGCAAAGCATAGCCAGATTTGTGAGAATAATAAGTACTTATTACGTGTTTGTCGATGTCTGCGTAACCATAGAATTTGGGCATATGATACCTCATAACAAAGTGAATCTAGAAACAAGGTAAACTGTAATGCAGTAGTATATTCTGCATAGTATTGTATTCTTGTAGTTCAGTATAGTGTATTGTCACCATTAGCTGGTATCACGTGATAAAAACATAAACGTGTCGACCAAAATATTTGTATTTTCCGCGATCATGAAAATTAAATATATTTGAGAAAAACAAAAATGACTTGTTTACTATGAATCATCTAGTGAATAATATACTTATTTCCCAAGCAAACAAAATATTTCATAACGGGTTTAAAGTGACTGACACACAATTTTTTCCTTTAACTTATTATTAACATACAAAAAATATGGAAAATTGTGAAAATATCGATATTGTAACAGTTAAAAAGTATACTAGGTATTCCATGGATTAATTTGTTGTTTATTTCAACGAAAATTTTCAAGAGCTGTATTACGCAGCTAAGAATTATGTCGATATTTACCACGAAAATTTTGCAGGATTTTCTCCAAAAATTTTATAACATTTTACACGGGTTATTTTGTTACAGCTGATGTATGCTAGTTGTAGATTAACCTTTAAAACTCCTTAAAAACCTAGCAAACAGGAAACAAACACACTTTCATTAATCTAATATTATTAGATATCGCAGCCTCTGTATCGCTAATTATTATTCTGCGATATCTATTATAGTAGCGCGCTTTATTAAATACGACAATTTTACAGGAAACTGTAATATTACTTTCCTAAAAGACTACTTTCATAAAAGAAAATCGTGAAGGACATGTCAAAATATAGGATGAAAATATTTAAACCAATTAAAGTTCTCATTCAATTAAAAGATAAGTTAAAATTAGATGTTGAATCAAAAGAAAATAATAAATTTATAACATTTTTATTTATAATTTAATTGTGATGTGAAATGTTATAGAAATTTGTTGTTTGTTGGTTTATAAATCTCTTGAAAAGTAATTAATAAGTGTAATGGCATGTTACCTATTTCAGGCGGTAATGTATACTATGTTGGATTGCGGAAGAGAAATAAATATAAGAGAAGTGCGTAATGCACGAATAAAAATATGCAGAGGTGTCGCTGAAGTCTGCCCCAAAAGTGTATGGAAATGCCGAGAACTCAATGTCCTCTAAGAAACACAACAAAATAACTTTGTGAGTTCTAGGACACTGTGACGTCGAGGGCAATAAGAAAACTGATAAACTAGCTAGGCAGGGCCCAACAACTCCAGAATCTATACTCGGGGCTACTAAATTAACCATCCGATATATTGGAATTGGATCAAACAAAAATAAAGAGATTTGGAATAAAACCCGTGTCATGCACCACGGAATACATTCTTTGAAGAACCTTCGAAACTGAAACTGAAGAAATTCTTTAGTGGAGCGAAATCACAACAATAACGGGTCTTCAGTGAAGACTCTTCACACTGGTCACAGTATAATGAGAGGATACCCGCACAAAATTGGGCTGTACAACGGAGAACATTCTTGCATACACTGGATATGGTAGAAATATGCAGACATATTTTGTAGGGAAACGAAAATATGATATTCATCGAAATTTGCGTTTGGATCCCTCACTTGGTGGAATCTATTCATATTACTATTTTAAATAAAACAGCTTAAATATCGAAATAATTATCAATTTAGAGTTTTCATATATATTTTTTTATTAAAGTGGAATTAATTAGAAGCTTTTAGTTTCATTTGAAATTTATCCGGCTGGTAGTGATTATAGATGGATTTTATGGTATATTGCTCGGAACAAATTATATTTAAATGATTGCAGTTGATAAATATACTATAAAGTCGATAATAAGCATTTTTTCATTGAACTCCAAACTAATTCAAGGGAATTTAATTGGTGATGATATGGAGGTAGTACTACTAAACATTGAAAATTAGGTATATAGAGTCTAGTCTTCACAGACTTTGCCCAAATACCTCAAGATCTCAAGCAGCAGCATCATTACCATTGCCTTTCTGGCTTGCTATTCTTACCAGAATCACAATGTTCCACAAAGGAAGCACTGTTATCCTCAGAAAGTGAACAAGTGGTAGGTCAGAAAGGAAGGAACAACCTATGAATAGTTTATAAATCCCTTTTTAAACATTAATTAAGCAGATAGATATCCTGTAATATTTTCTTAAATTGTTGAAAATCAAAAAGGTAAATAACAAAAAATCGTTATTCCGTGCCAGTTCCGGCCATTTTTTCTAAAAATATCCTCGCTTAGAATAGGTAGGATCACATTCTATAAACTCAGACATATCGTGTTATGTGTTTGTGTAATAAACCTTGTTTTAAATATGAAATTAAAAATAAGTCTTTAAGTTTGAAAATAAAACAGTCGAATTTAGAAAGTGATGCCGTCAAGTTTTTATTGTAGGGTGGCTATGTAATAAATTGCCCTCGACATTAAGATTTAAATACAGATTCATTTATTTTTCTAGCACAGACGTAGTCACATCGAGTTATATAAAATTGATAATCATCCAACGACCTCAATTTTTGATGGTTCCTTAATTAATGTCCTTCAGTACCTATTATATTATTCCGATAGATATATCACAGCGAAAATGTCTTTTTTTAAACAAAATACTGTTCGATATTCAACATATTTTTAATTTTTACAGCAAATTGGAATACTATTAAACTAAAGAATGATGAGATGCTATAAAGTTAGCAGAAAACAACGAGCCCTTTTCAGTTAGTAGATGCTCAAATCTCGATGCAAATAAAAATTTACCGATAATTTCTCACCTTACTTTGTTTCAAATATATAAAGGTTTATCTACAGAGTTTACTAAATATATTATGGTAATTTGGACATTCATTTGACCATCAAAAGAGTTATACGTCAACTAGCATACAATTATGCTGACAGTATTTGCCAGAATTGTAACAATTTAAGCTGATAGTTTAGTTTTTGTGGATAGATTGATTCACATTTGCGAATTTCTTTGTGCTTTGTTTGAGAATATTTTTGTTAGAAACTGGAACCGGGATTTCAAAGCTACACTGGTATGTCAATTTCAAGGTCGTAGGCTACTTGACGTCACAAACGAAAGGTGCCAGGCCAGACGTCTCTTGTGTACTCTCTTGTTTACTTTCTGCACATAATAACTTTTTTTTAATAGAAATCATGATCATTGAAAAAACATTCGGCGACATGTTTTCATAAAATACTATGAAATAAAGTGATAAAACAAATTTACTGAAAAGTAGCAAATATGGCGTACCGTTTTGGAATTTAGTAACATAGTTTAAAAATATAATAAATCTTTCTTTTCAATAATTTTAATTCTGTAATTATTCTGTTAGTGAATATAAACGTTCATACATATATTTCCATTATGAAAAACATAACAGAAATTGTCGATTTAAAATTATAAAATACATATCAGAGATTCAAGAATTAAAATCATTAAAAACTAATAGAAATTCAATATCCATTATGTATTGAGATTGCATATACTACTGAAATGCACGTACTTGAATAGGCCTCATATACAAAAAAGAAAATTGACAGGATTGCAGTGATAAGGTAGTCGCCGGCTATCATCCTTTCGAATTTGAGTAGCCGGCGCCGGCTATAGTGGCACGACCGATCTGTCATTTGAATGAAAATAAGACCATTGTCTATAAAAAGACAATGGTAATACTAACCCTCGGGCTAACCTAACGTCATTTGTTAATTTTTGTGGTTATTTGTTTACCTACTTGTTTACTATTTTTTAAAAGTGCCCTGTAGTAACAGCACTGGACGTATGTACCACAAATAACCTACTTCGTTATTAAATACAATAGACGTATTTCCATTATGAAAAACATAATAAAAATTCAATTTCCATTATGTATTGAGGATTACTTACAATTTTGCATTGAAATACAATATGCAAAATCTCAATACATAATGGGATGTTTTTTAATATTTCATAATTGTAATTATTCAATTTCCATTATGATTTTCATAATTTTAAATCGACAAATTCTATTGTTTTTCATAATGGAAATGCGTGTGTTAAAATTATAAAATACATAGTTTTAATTCTTCAACAGAAATATTTTTTGAAAGGAAATATATTTTCATTTAGTTTTTTTTAACGATATTATTAAGTTCCAAAACGGCACGCCATAATAGTATATTATTCAACAAGCATATAATGATGGCTATTATTTACTCAGGTGTTTATGAATACTACAATACTAAGAAGACTATATTTTGTTAACTATATGTATGAAAGTATATGTAGTATAGACTACTTTTCTAGATTTGTGAGAAGATTCCGCTCGAGCTTGCTATGCAACTTGCAAGCATAGCATATGTTTCCAATCTTGTCCCATTTCATGATAGATAATAAGTTGTTTTATGAACAATAACAAGAAAATAGAAAAAAAAAATTTACCTTATTTTGTACGAGTTTAACTGGAAAAAAATTGTTTTCTCCGTTTTTCTTAAATTTGACGTTAGAAAATAATATGATTCATGGATTCATTACTGTTTTGAAAACGCTTGTCTTTGGAAAAAAAATCGATAGTCGATAAAAAAAAGAAGGCGGTAGCGTAATGCCATACCTTTCCGGTGTGACTTACAGCCCGTCATACCAACGCAAATATATTAATAAAAAAACCATTGAACCATTTGTACCAGGCTAATTGTTACACAGCTTATCATCGTCGAGTTGCCATTCATGAAAATCACCATGATATACTTTTCTGAATGTTCCAAATGGCCGCCATAATGCCGCTAATGAGATTTTTTTTTGGCAGTGTACAATATTTTTTCAAAATTTTATTCGTATTTTGAAGGATTTGTACCAGTATGGCACTAATTTTTCCTGTAAGTTTGAAGTTAAGCTAATATAAATACAAAATTTCGGTGGCAATCTTGTCTTATAACTTATAACCAAATGTTATGTTACCACCACTCCAAAGATTACTCGAATTGTAGTGGTCTTGGCTCAACGTGTTCGTATGGCAACACAACACAGGTATACGGCAGCTGTTTGTTAGGCGACCCACAAATACAGAGCAATAAATGTATAGTAGCCCGGGGAAGTAAGGATATACAATGGAAAATATTTCTGCAAAATACAAGAATATTTGTGGAACATCCGATACTCGTTATTTATCCGACAGGATCAATTAACGCCCACGCGGTTGGGCCACCTGTGCCAACGCTATGATTATCATTTTCCTTTTTGTCATTACGTAATGGGACCCCAAAAAAACCGCTATACTGTAACAAATGACCAAATATTTTGTGACCCCATCTCCCGGTCTACCATGTATACTATGTGATTGAGTTTAATGAGTCGTATTATTACATCTTTGTTCGAATCCATTAAAGTAGAAAATATTTATCCTTCCTGATTATTGTATTACCTCAGTAGGTGACTCATTTTCATCGTTATCTGCGAAAATGGGTGCAATAGTGAACAAACTAATGAGTCAAACAGAGTTTAAACACCTGTTAGGCGACGAATATTCATGTTATTTTTAAGGAGTCAAATCCGAGAACTTTAGAGCAACGAATCAACTTTTTATGTAAATTGTTGATATTCTTAGTATACAGTGTGGTTCAGGATAACTGGAAATCGAAATATGTTGAATCATGCAGTGATAAATATTGATTTTTGCTTGTGAACATGCTCCAATATACAAGCAGTGCTATAAATTAATATAGAGAAAAGCAGACAAAGGATGTCGACAAGGCAGCGTGGAAAATAGAAAAAGTAAAAAAGGGGAGGAGGCTAAAAAAAGTGGAAGGAAGCAATAATAGATAATGTCGCTAAAAAATAAATAAGCAACTCGAAAGATAGGTATAGCAAGAGACCGAAAGCGAGGATATTTTTGAATAAATTGAAATCCGGAAGTGTAAAATATCTGTTGAAAAAGGAAATTAATTTTTCACTTAACGATTAATGAATATCACGGTTTTTTTTAGTTTTAAATATCCTCAGAAGAAAAGGGCACCAAATTTATTTCAGTCACGCAATTCTTTCGGCTAATGGGGTCTCTCCCTGGTCATAAGCAAACAATTCTTTCTTTAGATGAGGTACTTAACCTCTATCAATTGGTCGATTAAATTATTATTTTTGTTTCCAAATCTTTAAACCGACATTTTTTATAATTGTCAAATGGACAAGATTACTTATTCACAAAAAATATTTTTAAATTTCCTTGGAAACGCTAAGACATAAATCATAATTACACATGGGGTTCTTATCAGTGCAATTGATTTCTAATTGGCTATTTTTGAACACGTGACTAAAAATACACAGTTTTAGTGGGTTTAAATGTCAGAAAAATTATCCCAGAAAGCAAGATTTCATACAAAATCCGTCTGTGACAAAACTTCGATTAACCAAGGTTACATTGTAATAGTATATTCTTCAACGAGTAAAAGTAAAAGACTATACTTTCTCCACGACTAAAAAGAACTTCCAGTGAGGATCGAACCTCGATCGTTCGCGCCATAGTCAACCACCAGGCTATAGAGTATATTTATAAAAATGTAAGGAGTACATATATATATACGTAACTCATATTTTTAATCGGAACCCTTACATTTATAAATGAAATTAATTCCGGGTGGCGTGCATATTCACTATCGCTACTGTTGCCCATTTTTTTCTCTTATAATACGTAAAATTATGATTTTATAATTATTTTGACGTTTCAAACGACGCGCTGTCAGAAGCGATTTGCGTTCTTAGGTATTTGACGTTTTAAAGAGACGATTTGATTTATTCATTTTAGCGTGAATTCTGATAATAATAGAATGTGATTGGCTAACGAGAGTGAATTCTTTTTATTATTCACTGGTGTGAAGAATTTATATCATTATGCAGCTAAATATGTAAAAATAATTTGTGCGTTATTAGTTAGTCGTGGAGAAAGGCTCGGCAAACATTTTTAGATGGATAATCAACGGTAACAAACAAAAGATTTACTCATAACACATATTAGCAGGTGAGAACTAACCAGAAAAGGAATTTCTGGCAAAAACATAACAATCTGCACTGATAGTAGACAAGCCCTATTAGCCTTGAACAGACAACGTGTAATATCGAGGCTAGTACTAGAGTGCCACCAAGATTTAGCTGTCGCCTCGGCAGATAACAATATTATCCTGAGGTGGGTTAAAGGGTAAGACAGGAGTAAAGGTAATCGCATTGCTGATTCTTTAGCCAGGTAAGCGGTTGGACTGAAAATTTTAGGACCCAGTGACACCTACGGCCTAACGACTTTGACAATTGCGGAACTAGCCAAACGTTACACCCATGCTCAATCCCTTAAGAGATGGAATGGAATCAAAGGATGCACCTTCCTGGGAAGGACAGGATGGACGATGACCTAGGAGGACAACTCCTCGGGAGGATGTACAATGGGTCACATGTGGCCCAAGTGCTGTGAGCCTACACTCACCCTCCCTACTCTACAGATACAGACACAGAGATAGCAGGTGAGAAGAATGGATGAATGTCGATGCCTTCGAAGAATATTTCGAACAAACGATTGAACACATTCCAGAGGGATCAGTTACGTTCGTGGATAACGCCAAAATGGGAAAAAACAATAACTGCGTTTTGGCAAAAGCAGGACATAATAAACTTGACGAGAGAAAAAAATTCCCGTGAAGAAAGTACTTCTAGCTATCGCAAAGCCTTAAAGATTACAATAATGATTGTGAACTTAATTATATAGAGCTAGTTTTGACAATTGAATAGATATATCGCTAAAAGAATGCTGATATAAGTTTATGAAATGATTTGAGAATGTTTTTAAAATAGAACAAAAAATGTGGATACTGAATAACTTGATTGAAGTGACAGTAGAGGCCTTGAGAGTTCCATTTCATCATGATAGTTCTTTACACGATGAATTCTAATTGTAAGCAATTATTTTCTTCACTATGTATAATTCATTGATACCACTACACACTTTTACCACAGTATAGGAACGAACCAGTATGTTATCTCCTGACGTTAAACTGCCGAGCTCTCTGACCTACAACGTCGTTCGGATGAGTATCTCATCCGGCGGCCAGTGCTGTGCTGCGATCCAACCAAAGTGCCAGTGGTGAATTTGCGAATAACATTATTTATTACAGTTTATATATTTTTACGGGGTTTTGGTATTATTTTTATAGTTTATAAGCATTTTTTTGCAATGGATACCATTAAAAAGAAGAAAACGGGTATTGTGACTGTAGTTCGTGGATGTAACAATAAATATTATAATTGTGATGAAAAATTTTACCGTTTTCCAAAGGATTCAGAAAAGTGAGAAACTACTTTATTATTTGATCTTCATATTACATTTAGGAGCCTTAGTTTCATGCATTGATTTAATTTGTTGTTTTTGTTTCAGAGCTAAAGTTTGGCTCGAAGCATGCGATAGGCCTGACCTGATGCCAAAAATAGAAACTCTATACAATAGTAGTCATCGTTTATGTGGTGCTCATTTTGAACCAGACATGATTATGCAACCTCATGAAAGAAAACTTCTTTTAAAAAAGGCTATTCCAACAATATTTCTTTCATTAAAGACTTTCAGACAAATGATTTATTGGAAAAGAATTCTGTTCGCTAGTTTTCTGGTTATTTAATTAAAAAATGTTTTACTTTTTACTGTTACCTTAGAGCTTATGAAAATACGAATAAGGATACTTTTGGAAACTTGAATATGCCGCATGAAAATTTTGTACAATACATCTCATTATTAGAAACATTATTCCAAATGAATTTTGAGAAAGTTGCTACGGAAGATAATATTGTTGAATCACTTATAAATATTAGTCAAAAACAGAGTTTGTACATCCTTGTGTTGATTTTCCAATAAAATATTTAATAAAACTTTTCTTCAGGGTACGACTATATTACACATTATTTGTCAATAAAAATTTTACAAAATCATAACAAAACGAAAATTGTTATATGGAAAAACCAATAAATATTTTGTATAAGACTATTGTTTCAGTCACTCATCAGTGTACTGTTCTACAATATTTAAGAAAAAACATTTAACACGTTCAAGTCATTTTAAAACTTATGCCACCTACGCCTATGGTAAAATGAATCGTAAAGCGATCCGTTCAAGGTCATCAAAAGCTCTGGCAATTTATGAATGAAATTTATAAGAGTTATAGTACTGGTTCGTTTCTATACTATGCTTCTACTCTAAAATAAAGTATATTTTTATATTAATAATATTTTTTTCAGTTCGTGGTCTTATTTTTAAATTATTTGCCTTAATTCGTGGCATTTCATAAAACAGTGGCCACGGAGACTTCCATTACTTCTTATGGATTTTGGCTACCGACAGACTTTTTTTAAATTTTGTTATGTTACTTTGGAAGTGAAAATAAGCATACAGGGTGATTTTAAAAAATAGGTGAAAGATTCTTAAAAGTGTTTTTAATTATTATTGCAAAATGTTTTATCAACCAAATTTAAACAACATTATGCAATAATAATTTAAAAAATTCAAGAATATTTAACCTCTATTTTTAGTAGACCCTGTATGGCTACAATGTCGGTGCAATGAACAATGACTTCAAAGATAACATACTTGAATTTGAAAAAGATCTGTGGTTGACCGATATCCATAAAAAGTGTGAGATATTCTTTGCAGTTGAGCTCAATGAAATTTTTCCATCAAGTATTTTAATTTTAATGAAACCTTTCAAACTTGGTTGATTCATCAACTCCCGTAGGAATTTTTAAATCAGCGAGACTATTCATTCATAAAACTATAACCACTTCCTCATTTACGTTTTTAGCAATTCAGATAAATATTTTCTGTATGAGTATCAAAAAATTTAAAAAAGAACGTGGTGTTTGATTTCCCAGAAGAATTTAGATAAATGTTTCTCATTTTTCAAACAAACAGTAAAAATAATCACAATAATAATTAGTACCGCAAATTAATATTAAGCAGTAGCATGTCATGTGTTACACACATGATTACCAAAATTTACTCGTTCGAACATTTTTTTCATACTACGAGAACAAGACTAGCCTGTGCGTTGAAGACCTTCAACTTCTTCAAAAATCAATACCTCGAATTTCTTTTTTTCTGATATTTTCCAATCAAGTTTTGTGTCGATAAGATTTCCTCCCTAGGCGAGACGCTTCAACAATCAGCCTACTTGCGTTGTCCTTTTCTGAATGCTCTTGATTTTTTAAAGACTACCCTCTACGTCACCCGACAATTCAAATTTTCTCTAGAATCAATATTTCCACTTTCATGGCTATATATTCATCGATTTTGATCCAAGATGCAGACAACTAAACATCGGTAGTTCGTCTCCACGCTCTGAATCATATAAAATCGATGGGGTTTCATCGACGTCGTTCTCATGTTGCCAAGCGATATTCTTATCAACTGAGTAGCACTGGCGGTTTTTCAAGGGTCTTCTACTCTCTTAGTTCTCTTCAGTATAGTTTTTTTCGATAGATGTGTTGGGTATTTCCATTTCTTGGCTTAAGCTCCGCTCCCCACCTGGTTGTTAGCTAACAGTGTTGTCACCAGATCGGGGATCTGCTGCAGTGATCTAGACGAGACCAGATTCTTATAATTACAAAATTATTTAGGAAAACTTTTCATCGCTATCACTCTGCTAAACGTTCACTTTCATTTTTTAACGCCCACATTAACTTTTATCTCTATGTACAAAGTTGTAGCTGTACTACGACCGGAAGTTATTTTAAGAAAGATAGTTAAAAAATATCAACCGTATAATACACGGGACCGTAATGTTTGAAACAGTTTAATTTGATATTTGATATTTGGTGACTCAACCAAACAAATATGCGTGATGAAATACGGTTTTTGTTTTGTTTTCTGCTTGGATAGTGTTTAATTCATTTGGGTGCATTCATAATTATTTTTAACAAAAACATTTACTGAATACCCCAGAGGTGGGTTAGCCGAATACGGCCGTTTTGCGCTCGGCCCTTTTGCGGTCTTACCTGAAATCGACCTGTTTGCGCTCTGCGATTTTCATAATAGAAATGTATTATCCTTTTTTCTAGGATTTACCGATTTGCAATATAATTTTAAATTTATTATAACATAATAGACCGGTAAAGGTTAGCTTAGAAAATTTGCTTAAAACCCATGGTACCTACTACAGAAAAATAACGTTCAAAAGCTGCAGTAAGCAATTTAGCCAAATATATACCATCCATATTGATATTGGTAGCACACCAGAGGAGACAAATATAATTCCATTGATATATGCACTACTTCCTAACAAAACCAAAGAGACTTACAATACATTGTTTTCATCAATCAAACAGAAACTACCGAATTGGAAACCAACTGTTGTGAAACATGATTATGAGCAGGCAACGATTAGTGCTTTAGAAAACAATTTTCCAGAAGCTCAAATTTCTGGATGTAATTTTCATTTTAATCAATGCATATGGAAAAATATTCAAAATATGGGATTAGTTGCTGAATATAAAAATAACGAAGAAATACGTTTACATATAAGAATGTGTGCAGCGTTAGCATATCTGCCTGTGGAAGATATTGATGATGGCTGGTTATGCATTCAAGAGACTTCTCCAATTTCTGAAAAAATGGAACAATTCTACGATTATTTTGTTCAGCAATGGTTAGAAAATACACACATTTCCAAGGAAATGTGGAATTGCCATGAGCAAAGACATCGCAGTAACAATGCTTTGGAAGGTTGGAACCATCGTTTAAATACATTGATAAAACCACATTCCAATGTATTTCAATTGGTGAAGTGCCTACTTAAAGAAGCAGAATATTCTGATCACATTTATGACAGATCTACTTTAAATTTAGAAGGAAAGCGGCGCAAAAAAACCTATATTACTTTAGATGAAAGAATTTCCAAAACATTAAAGAAATATAAAGACACAAGAGACTTGAGAACATGTTTAAAGACGTATTTGTATTTTACTTTATAAAACAACTTTGAAAAAATAAATATAATTTTTGTACTTTCTTGTTTTCTTGTAAAACTAATATTTTTAACTTACCCTTTACCGGACTATTATTGTAGGTAGGAGGAATTTAAAATTATATTGCAAATGGGCAGATCGAAGAAAATAAAGTAGATTATGAAAGTAGCAGAGCGCAAAGTGGCCGATTTCAGGTAGGAGCGCAAAACGGTCGGGCGCAAAGTGGCCGACACCGGGTTAGCCAAGTGAGAGGACAAATATGGGAAATGTATCCCAAGCAAACAGAGTTATCTGGGATTTCAAAATCTAGTTGAGATATTAATTTCTGTTTCTTCTATAAAAATTTTATCAACTTATACTTTCAAGTTTTCACTTAAATTCAGTGTGATATAGGAAACAAACTATAATCACAGCTATAATCAATTTTTATGAACGAGAGAGTACCTTTTAAAATAATGAAGTATTCTTCTTTTAGTAGACAGTGTTCAGATCCTTTGATTTTTTAGGATCAAAACATCAAAGTTTCACGAAGTTGTCGCGAGTTACACTAAACTAAACTGTCGCAACTCGCAACCAATATTTACACTCAGCATCTTTAACAAAATCGTTAAAACTGCTGAAGTGTACCAACGATTATCAGTCTGCGCCCCTTTCCTGATGGCGGATTTAAACTAGTAGATAAATTATTATTATTATTTGTTTTCCACTTGTAACAGTTTCATCTTGCCAAAATTTATTTGGTGTATGTCCCTCGTTGATCCACGTTTCAGGGTAATCCTTATTATCTTGAACCGTGGCAAGAGCTCTGTCCACTGTCGGAAATTCTTTTCTACACAAGGACCCATGCACTTTCCTTCGAAGTCTTTCTTTCACATGATTTTCTATTTGAAATTTTGGTTTCCCTGGAGTTTTACGTACTGTTTGAAACTTGCCACATTTCTTGAAAATAATCGAATAATACGGCAATGTAATCTTTAATACACAGAGCTTTTGGCCCGTTCAAACATTTTTCTTTTGTTCTGTTCAGCTTATGGTTATAAAAGACCAAAATAGTTCAGGTACATTCAGTTCAGGTA
The DNA here is from genome assembly GCA_910591685.1 of Galerucella tenella. Taxonomy (NCBI): domain Eukaryota; kingdom Metazoa; phylum Arthropoda; class Insecta; order Coleoptera; family Chrysomelidae; genus Galerucella; species Galerucella tenella. The sequence continues at coordinate 485 of CAJUYH010003924.1, read as the reverse complement.
CATTTGTTCAAACACACCAAGTATGTATATAGCCTGCGACTACATTTCCTAAATTTGATCAGGAGATGATTAGTACGATTAGAGAAAGAAGTACCTATCTAATGAAAACTGGGAGAAGAAAATTGACAATTTCATTAAAGTTCCTAGCAAACTACGTTATGAAATTATTGTATTTATGAGAATATTAATTTTGAACTTCACACAATAATTTACTTAATCACAGTTTCCTGTAATATTTAAAAGTGTCATAGTTAAGTAAAGCGTGTTATCAATAGATATCAAGATAATAGTATCTTTACACAATTATTATGAAAATTAGTTTTACTATAATAGTCCCTTGAGAATAAAAAATTCCAGCAATAAAAAAAGTCGTTACAAAATGTGTCAGTACTCCATGTAAGCACGAGGTAAGTCTTTGTAAGCTAATGAGGAAGGGTTAAAAACTATAGTATGTACAAAAAGTACGAGGAGTAATAAACCCTAAT
>CAJUYH010003923.1:0-29671 GCA_910591685.1 Galerucella tenella | reverse complement strand
AAGTTTCAAATGTAAATAGAATGAAAAGTGTGGGTCATAGAAATGAAAACATGTAAGTAAAAAGTATAAACCTTTAATTTTAGAAATGTAAAAACTATAATCTCATTTTTTTATTTTTGATACCACGATTTGAACCTATCGGCTGCAGATAACCAAAAATTATAATTATTTCTGCATTTTTCTTTATGTCCCATATTATTTGACGGTTGAAAAGATCTAGCAGTATCATAATGTATATCAAAATCTTCTTTAGTATTCCAAAATCCTACCCAAAAAACAAAAAAGTAACATAATTGCAAAAGAAATTAAATTGAAAGATGTTTTTTTTTTTCAATTTACCCTCTGATAATCCAGCTACAAACGACACTCCCATCACAGCCATATCATGCATATATAATCTAACAACTTGGAAATCTGTCAAGTCTGCCAGAAGCTGGCATATAAAATCGTTTGTTGATACACCCCCGTCTACTCTGAAAACCAATAAATAAAAAGTAGAAAGACCAGGCTAGTCTTTAAGTCGATAATGTTTATACTTAACTAGTCTTTAAATAAGCAACCTTACTTGATAGAAGAATAATTTTCAGCTCTTTCAATTTTAAGTAAGTCAACCGTTTTAACGATTTGGTAGACAATACTTTCTAATACTGCTCGTACCAAATGTTCTTTTTTTGTAAGTGGTTTTATACCAATAAATCCCGTACCAGCTTGATAGTCATTAATAGGTGGCTGAAATTTTAAAATTCTTAAACCTAATTTAAGATAATTAAAAACTCTCACCCCTAAGCCGCTAAATGCAGGAATAAAGAAAACACCGTGTGAATCTTCAACAGAAAATGCCATTTGTGAAGTAAGACTTGGATTATCAACAAAACCTACAATTTGGTGTTTAAAAAATAACCATAATTTATTAATTGTAATAACTTACCGCAATGTAACAGCCATTGGATTATAGATCCTGCATCAGTACAAGAAACTTCGGAAATATACACCAATTCATTTCCTAATTTATATGCTACCAAAGGATACATTCCGTTTAAACTAGCGTGAATTGTTTTTCCAGTATTTACATCCAAAAAAGCCCCAGTACCCATTGTAAGTTTCAAATCGTTTATATGGCTACAACAACCTAAGACAGACGATTGTTGATCTGCCATCTAAAAGAAATATAATTATTAATATAGCAATTGTTGAAAGAGGTTCAAGTTATACTTACAACACACCCAATTTTTATAGGAATTCCAAATAAATCTTTTTGTGTTTTACCAAAATTGTAATTATTTGCTACAACTTTAGGTAGAAAGTTAGTTTGTATGCCCAAAGCTTTGGCTACGATGCCCCAATCTAGAATGAAAGGGTCATAAAACCCTGTTGCGCTGGCATTTGTAATATCCATAACATAAGACAATCCCCCGGTTAATTTGTATACTAACCAAGTGTCCATTGTTCCAAACATAAGGTTATTTTCCGTTAAAGCCTTTTTGACTGGTTTGATGTTTTCAAAAACCCATAGTAATCTTCCTGATACCTAAAACGAATAAATAATTTTCAATAAATACATCATATAAATAAATAAATACTTACATCGATATTTTTAATTTGTAGTTTACTTGCCATGCCATATTTTTTATTCCAGGTTCCCAAGTACATAAAAAATGATACCCATCTCAAAGCCTACAATAATACGAATAATATACATTTGAAATTGTAACTTTAAAATGTTAACTCACAATAGTTGATATCGATGAATTACTTCTCTTTATCAAGTTGCTCGCTCTGAGATCCATCCATGTTATAAAATTATGGAAGTATTCGCCAGTATCTTTTTTCCAAGTTACAAATGAATTTCTTTGTGTGGATATTGCTATTGATTTTATCTGATCTATACTTACATTATCTAAAAACATTTAATTAACAAAAGCACTAGTACAAATTCTATTCACTCTTACTTTGTACAGCTTGTGATATGACTTTTAAAACACTTTGAAATAGCACATCGGGCACAATTTCAACCCAACCCGGGTGAGGATAATGCAATTTGACCTAAAAAATAATTGTAGAAAATAATCTTTTTATATGTTACCGTCAAATAATTACTTACGGTATCTGAAGCATATCCTACCGATCTGGCCGAAGAGCTGATAATGTGGCACTTAATTGTAGTTGTACCTACATCTAGTGCTACTATGAACCCCTTACAATCTGCAGACATTTTGTTAACTTCAACCTACATCCATAAACAAGATACTTTCAATCACGTTCCCAATCATTTAGATATAATTAAATTGCTTTTCGATTTTTTATTTGATTGTTTATATTTTATGCATGGAAAATATAAATGTTTGCACGGTTAACCTGTTTATCAGCAGAGATACATAAGGTTAGGGTAGGTTATCAGAAGGAGTGGGACTCCGTACACTAAAGAATTCTACTATCGACTCCTTTCTTTTCACTCGTCGTGTCAACAATTTCTTCATAAAAACTGCAATATCTTTCAATGCTTTAAAATGTAATCGTTTTTTTTGCAGAATTATTCCTTATAGGACATATCCACCAAATAATAAATGGATACATGACAGTAGGCCTGACGATAAACAATTATTAGATATATTTCAGATTTGGTTCTTTTGTATTGATAAACAGCTTATAAAATACCAAAACACAAAGGGTTGTGTTGTGATAAAATGCCTAATCAATTCAAAACAATGGTTATGTGACAGTCCCCTGTTGAAGCTTATTATATTTTGATCGTACTTGAGTTCATTTAATTTTGATTTGGTATTTGGTGCTTTCTCCGACATTGTTCCATTGCTTAGATATTTTAAATTTTAAAAGCTCTATCTGACAATCAAAAATCTACGGCGACTGTCACTAGTGTCAACTGTCAACATATATCATTCTTCTTTTCTTGCTGTCTACAGTCTTCTTTTCTGGTCTTGGCTCACCAAGACCAAGGTTTACAGTTACTATAAAGATTGGTATCCTCACCAACAGAGAGCGTTGTTTATATATTTATTTTTTTTCCTTAAGTTGTGTTGTGCCAGGTGTCAGTTTAAGTCTATGGTCTGAGTTTATCGCAGAATTTAGTGTATACAAGAATTTAGAACTCATGATAAATAAATAAAAAGATGGTTAAAATAGAAGTACCTCCAATATTACCTTCAATAGATGATGAATTGAAGAAGTATCTCTTATGCCCAGAAAACTTACCAATTCATCAATATGAAAAAAATCAAAAGTTTTGGTCCCGAGAACCTAAACCTAAAGAATTACTTTATTTTGAAGGATCTCCTTTAACTACAACTTTACAAGTAAGAACTTTACTATTCTTTAATTGAATCTTATTATGAGATATTTTAAGGTACGAAGAGATCCTAATACTGGTGAAATTCTGGATTTTAAAGAAGTGTCTCAACAATCAGCTGGAGCCACCGCAAAAAATTCTATGTCTTTAAACAGAGCTCCGGTACCGCCGTCTGATGCAACATTTGGAAGTGCTTCTTACAAGCCATTTTGGCCTGGTAGTTTTCCATTACCAGATCTAGTAAATCCAGATGAAACTCTTCCAGAAATTGGTAAACATTTCACACTGCTTCTAGTTTTCTATTTGAAATATTTTTGTCTTCCTTTAGAAACGTTATTAACAATACCGCCAGGATTTGATAGAGGTCTTACATTTCAAAAAGATGGTCGAACAATATGTACTGAAGAGCAAGTATTTGCTGAACAGGAAATTAAAAATGATTCTCCAAATGTTATAAATTTACTTGAAATTGTCCAAAAAGAACAAGATTTTCTTAGTAAGTATGAACTATTTTCAATTGAAATGAAAGTATTTTCGTTCAAAATCATTCTGTAGGTGCTTTTGAATCTGAATACACATTATTAGAAGAAAAAAATAAAAAACAAGAAGAAAATTTACCAGAAGAAGAAGACATTATTCCAAAAGAAATACCTGTACTTAGCATCAGTAGAGCTGAGTCTAAAAATTTAGCTAATCAAGGCAGTGAATGGGCGATTTTATTGGACGCCTCAAAACCTGTTACAGATTTCAGAGAACGGATACCGGAAATGGCTATAGAATATCCTTTCGAGTTGGATATCTTTCAAAAGCTGGCTATTCTACAATTAGAACAACACAATCATGTCTTTGTCGCTGCGCATACTTCTGCAGGAAAAACGGGTATGTAAAAAAAAAACAATTTAAATTAAAATATGTTTAATTAAATGTTATTTTAGTTGTAGCTGAATATGCGATAGCACTTTCCCAAAAGCATATGACAAAAACCATCTATACTTCCCCCATAAAAGCTCTTTCTAATCAGAAATACCGAGATTTTAAGGATAAATTTCAAGATGTGGGTCTAATAACGGGAGATTTTCAGATAAATCAAAAAGCATCCTGTCTTATAATGACAACTGAGATATTGAGAACGATGCTGTATTGTGGTAGTGACATTACTAGAGATCTAGAGTATGTAATCTTTGACGAGGTGAGTAAAATAAATTAATATATTATATAATTCTGAATAGTTCTTTTCTTTAGGTTCATTATATTAACGATAGAGATAGAGGTCACGTTTGGGAACAAGTTCTCATCATGCTCCCTGCTCAAGTTTGCGTCGTTCTTTTGAGTGCAACTGTTCCAAATACCGTCGAATTCGCCGATTGGTTGGGAAGAACGCACCAAAGAAAAGTATACGTGGTAAATACTTACCAAAGACCAGTTCCGTTGAAACACTATCTCTACACCGGCAAAGGTGGCAGTACGAGGGACAATCGTTTTATGATTTTGAACGCCGATAAATGGATTTTAAACGGTTATTCAAAAGCCAAAGATTCCATCAATAACGAACAGAAAAGTTTTTATCCAAAACTATCGCCTGCTCAAGAAAAAACACTTTGGTCCGGACTTATCGCTCATCTAAAGAAAAACGATTTGTTGCCAGTGGTGGCTTTTACTTTTTCCAGGTTGAAGTGTGATATGAACGCATCGAATTTAACAAGTTTGGATCTTACGACACAAAAAGAAAAAGCTCACATCACTTTATCGTTCAATAGATGGATTAGGTAATTATTTAGGGGGTTTACACACTTACGGTCGGTTTCACAATGTCTGGTTAACTCCCCGGGTCAATTTACCTTTAATATGGTTGCCATTAGGTACCGTTCCACAATTGTCTGTTCGTCTATTGGTTAGTGTAGTGAATACCAAGAATTACCTTTAGAATAAGGCTTTATTCTACAGAAAATAGCTGACAAAATTATTGACAACTTTGTAACAGAACTGACAATGTCATGAATATAATAAAAAAATTAAAAAAAGAATGAATAATATACCACAAGGAACATACAGAAGATATAATAAAAAGGGTAATATTATGACATTCTTCCCACCTTCTTATTTCTCGAGGACGCCTTCTTGTCCTAACTGGCCTATCGATATCCAGTACTGCGTCTTGATTGTTCTGTTCTTGAATCAGATTGTCTTGATTTTATTCTTGGTATTCACTACAATTTATTCTACAGAAAATAGCTGACATAAAATGATTGATAACTTTGTAACAGAACTGACATCTGACAATAAAAAGGGTAATATTATGACAGCTGATCGAAAGTTCAGTAGTAATTTTTGTTCAGTTGGTAGCAGATTGTGTATAATGATCGGACTCTATGGTTACATTCACAATCGAAAAAAGAAGAATTAGTTAACCTATAAAATTAATTTATTTGGGAAGTTTTACTGTATTCTAGCATAATATAGTTTAGCAATCTTTTTTTCTTTGGCAGAAGTAATAATTTTACTTTAGTGATATGATTTCTTCCAAACGTTGTCCAAATTTTTCAAAAGGAAGAAACCTTATTGCAAATATAATATAATAGAATCCGAACTAACAAAAGCAGTAATGGAAAGAGAAAAATAAAAGATGGGTTGAAATAGAAAAGGAATTAAATAGCACAAACAGTGTAAATGGACATATATATTTTAGGTGTTTGAAAGAACCGGATCAAAATATTCCGCAAATTTTAAAGATGAAAGACATTTTGATCAGAGGAATCGGAGTACATCACAGTGGAATTTTACCAATAATAAAAGAAATCGTTGAATTGTTGTTTCAACAAGGTTATATCAAGGTACTTATTGTTAATAATAAAATCATTCACCTCTCGTAATATTTATTGTTACTTCCAGCTTTTATTTGCAACTGAAACGTTCGCAATGGGTGTAAATATGCCAGCTAGAACAGTGGTTTTTGATACAGTACGAAAACATGATGGAAAAGAATTGAGGGATCTTGAATCTGCCGAGTACATTCAAATGGCTGGTCGAGCTGGTAGACGCGGCTTAGACGCCGAAGGTACCGTTATAATTCTTTGTAAACAAGGCGTTCCATATGAAGAGAATCTTAAGAGGATGATGCTTGGAAAACCCAGTTCGCTTGTTAGCCAATTCAGATTAACTTACGGAATGGTAAGTTATTAGATTGTTATGTATTGGAATCAAGTTTTTTTGTTTCAGGTTTTAAGTTTGTTGAGAGTGGAGAGTTTAAGTGTGGAAGGTATGATGTTGAGGAGTTTCCGAGAAGCTGATCACCAAAAGAATATGGTACAAATTAGAAAGAATTTGGAAAAAGTCGAAGAAGAAATGAGGGAACTTTGTCGACAACAGATCAGTAGCTATCTACATCCGTTGGTCAAGTTTTACGAAACGGCTGCTATTTATTTAAATATTCGAAAGCAAATTATGGTAGGTAATCTATAATAATTATTTAACCAACAAGTGTATTAACATGATGCTATTAACGTTCTCAAAATTGGACAAACTCGTATATTAATGCATGATTTACATTAATCCAACGATTTCTCTGTAGGCAACCCCAACGCACATCTTATACATTATATTTATATTGACAGTTACCATCTGTGGTGTAGGCAATCCCAACGCACATCTTATACATTATATTTATATTGACAGTTAGGTACCTGTGGTGTAGGCAACCAAACATACATTTCAGTGTAATTAGAGTTGCGTTTTTTATTCTCCAATCTATCATTGATTGTAAGTCTGTTTCATCGTTCTCAGTTGGAAGAAAAAGTATAGGTTGTGTCATCGCTGATGAATTGGTGAATTTAAAAACGTTTCTTATTCATTTTTAACAATGACAAATAGATATTTTCATTTTTTGAATATTCCAGAACGCCGTTTTGTCGTCTCCGAAAGTACAAAAAACTCTAAACCCCGGTAGATTAATAGTAATAACTCGAAAAAATCACATCAACAAATTAGCCTTGATTCTATCACCGATTAGATCGAAGGAAGTGTCTTACAAAGTACTCGTTTTAAACGACGAATCTTCCGAAAATCCCAAACACAAAGAAGACATTTGGTACTACATGGTAGCATTGGCCGAAGAAAAATTGTACTGCACCGCTACCGCTTCTGGGCACGATATTGTAACTGTTGGAGCCGAGGATATTTTCGAGATATCGGGAAAAACTATAAAAGTAAGGAAAACAACATATTATAAGTTTAATATTTAAATGTGACAGCTGTCACTTGTTATTGACAAGCGACAGATATCACCGGTTATTGACAAGTGACAGATGTCACCGGTTATTGACAAGTGACAGATGTCACCGGCTATTGAAAAATGACACATGCAGTGATGGGTAATGGTAATAACCACCTATGTTATTAACCAGTTTTTAGCGTTAATTGAAATTAATCACGGTTGAAAATTTATGTGGCCAAGTATTTTTTAGCCCGTGGACATCGGGAGTTTGCGCAGTAATTTTTTCAGGTCTATTAAATAGCATTGCGCAGACTCCTGACGTCTACGACTGTCGATGACTTATGAATTCTGGAGTCTCCATTTACATCTCTAATAAGCTTAAATTATGTCAACATTTTTGTAACATTGGGCAGAACATAAATATCTAATAAACAATTTTTTTTGGTTATAAATTGATACTTAATAACTAGTTATCAATCAATGATCGATTAACAAAATTATCAACCGGTTAATACCCATCACTGGACAGATGTCACTGGTTATTGACAAGTGACAGATGTCACCGGTTATTGACAAGTGACAGATGTCACCGGTTATTGACAAATGACAGATGTCATCTGTTATTGACAAGTGACAGATGTCACTTGTCAATGAAAAGTTTGACAATTAGAGGATAATGTTACAATATGTAGGTGAATACGGAGCTGGTTATGAAAGATGTGGAGAAACGACAAATGGAGAGGTTTAAATATGACCCGGTAGGTCAAACGTGCGTAGAGGCGGTACAAGAATTGCACAAATTAACAACAATAGCGAATAACGATTCGGGTAAATTGGAATTTTTGCATTTTATCGTAGATTTGAAGGTGAGTTATCGTTTTTTTCTAATTTTCCGTATAAAGAGTGTTTTTTTTTTCTCAATTAGGTAAAAGACCAGGAGTTGTATCACGATTTGAAGAAAATGTACGATTCGAAAGACAAACTGATCGATCATTTGCCTAGTACGAGAATTCCAAATTTCCAACAACAATTTTCTACGGTGTTTACCAGAAAATTTTTAGAAGAGAAAAAGAAGGATTTGGAATTTTTATTATCGAACGCCAGTTTGAGTCTCTATCCCGATTACGAAAATAGGATAGAGCTGTTGAGAAATTTGAGCTATGTCGATGGACAAAACAAAAGTATATGAATTGAGTAAAAAAATTTAAGGAAAATTAAATTTTTTTTTTCAGTTCAGCTAAAAGGTTACGTCGCGTGCGAAATAGGAATGAACGAACTACTTATCACCGAATTGATACTCAGGAATATTTTAACCAAGTTAAAACCCGCAGAAGTTGCTGCTTTATTGTCAGCACTGGTGTTTCGAGTTAGGAATCAAAATGAAGTTTTCGACGATGAAGGACTAACTCCCAATTTGAAAAAAGCAAGTACCAACTACATTTTTTGTTCGTAAAGTAATTTTATTTCAACAAAACGTTCGAACATTTCATTATCTTATTATAATATAAATTACGTGTCACGTGTTTGTCCGCGATGGACTTCTAAACTACTCAACCGATTTTAATGAAATTCGTACACCGTGTGCAGTTTGATCCAACTTGAAAGATAGGATACCTCATATCTCAATTTATGATCCCAATATTATTTTATTACAAATTATTTGTTAGCTCCAAACGATTTTAAATAAGAATTAAATTCCCTTGTTTTTATTTCAACAAAACGTTCGAACATTCCATTATATTAATATATAAAAATTACGTGTCACGTGTTTGTCCGCGTTGGACTCCTAAACTACTTAACCGATTTCAATCAAATTTGTACACCGTGTGCAGTTTGATCCAACTTGAAAGATAGGATAGCTCACATCTCGATTTATGATCGCAATATTATTTGATTACAAATTATTCGTCTTTATCTGTTAGCTCCAAACGATTCCGCGACATCTGTTGACTGGATTGAGTAAGTATTCAATAGATGGCGCGCTATGTCAAACTTCCAAACGTTTCATATAATCAACAATTTAATAGCATAACCTTCCCCTTCAAATCCCAAACCAGTAAAATTTTTTATACTATATTTAACGTTTCCGTCTTCGTTCTTAAATAATAATTTCATTGTAATAACGGTAGTAGAAAATCAGTCATGAAGGTCGCCATGTTTTTTTACAAAATGGTGTCTTGATTACGGTTGACTAATACCGTCCCCGAGAGCGTGTGCAGAGCTTCGGGAGCTCGGATTCGACGTAGCGATATGACTTGTCGTCGACTGGAGCTCCGTATTGCTGAAATGTCCCTCGGAGAAGTTGTCCACCATCCGACGTACCTCCGGGTACATCGGCCGCATCTCTCGGTGATGCTCTCGAAGAATAACTTCGAGTACAGAGGGGTCCCCACAAATAAATTTCTTGTGAGCGAACAAGGTTCCGACCCGTGGTCCGTACTCCAAGTTGTCGAAGATGTCCGTCGATGTAGGTATCGTAGAAGAAATAAAGATGCTCTCTGCAGACAGCCCTCGAAGACTGAGTTTTCGACCCATATTTATACTAGAGCTGAGTCGGATAAAATAAAATCTGGCGCGGAGCCCAATTCAAACTAGACGGACTGCACCCTAAACGGTGGTGGAGGCATGGCCGTAGACGCTATGACTTCCGGTTGATGACAATGGCATCTATGTAAAAAAGCATGGTGGTGCCCATCTCTGATGTTCTTCTACCGTTTCACTTAAATAGTTTACAGCAATGTAATACGACAAAAACGTTGGTCACAGCAACGCTTGGCCGGGTCAGCTAGTTATATAAATATAAATAAAAGAAGGTTATTGTCAAGTTGAAGCTTGGTGCAAGACAACAACAATTACATGTTTATCTACAAAACAAATGTCACAAACCGTGTCTCAAGACAGGTAGCTGGCTGCCTTGAGCAAGACTCCATTCGCACATGCGCAGTTGGAGCGTTTTTAAAGATGTGGGTCTCAAGTCTCGACTATAAATACGGGCATTATTTCTTAAAATATTGAACTTTAATTACAGGCGATAGTTGAACTCCGTCAAGTGCATCTCGAAATAGGCAACCAAGAGCTAAATTTGCGTATTCAAACTGACGAGTTCCAAGAAGAATTGAATTTCGGTTTAGTTCATGTCGTATACGAATGGGCCACAAATCAGGTAAACTATTTTTAATATAATTTCAAATCTTTTCTAAAAATGAATGTGTAAGCGACTATTTATATATAATTTTGAATTTTTCCCGCCATGACAGCCGGATGTCGACCATTTGGCGTTGACTTTGACAGGGGATTATTGCACGAGAGCTTATTTTCCCGACTCCAATCCTCCCACCACGTCAAATTTAGTAGTTGAGGTGCGCATGCGTCCGAGCAACCTTTAACCTTCTATTCGATATAACCGAAAGTGAGCACAGTTGGTAGGGTACTGAGCTTACAACTTAGAGGTGGTAGGTTCGAAACCCGGTTAGGACCTGGGTGTTTTTTTTTTAGTTTTCCATTTCTTATTTTCTGATATTTTTATACATAGTTACACTTTGATCAACCTGGTTTGGGCCTGGGTTTTCTTGTTCTTTTTAGTTTTCTATTTCTTATTTTCTGATATTTACATATTATTTACTTCAATATTGTTATGTTACTACTAAAGTTGGCAACGTTGGATCGAGTCGGGAAAATAAGCTCTCGTGGAGATTGGCTGTGATTCATTAGGAGAAGCGTTTAAATGGACATCGAGTTATTAACCTCCCACTATTAACCCATTAGCGCCCAAATTATTTTTTTTTTGGTTTCAATATTTTCTTCGTTCAAAATATGTCTTACTAGCTAAGAGAAACTAAGAATAATTGAAACTTTTTTTTACAGATTGATAGGTAATGAGATATTAACTGTTGCCATATGGCAACGCTAGGCCTTTACACTGCCTAAAATTGAAAGACATCTTTTTTATTAGAACACATTAAAATTTTATTATAGAACATTATAATGATGTAATCTAGAGTAAGTAACAAGTTTGGAAAGTTAACGGAAATGATAAGGTGCAAAGCAGGTAATACATAGGGCTACGTTACATTTTGAACAGATGGTTCTCACTGTGGAGTTGCATGTTTTGAGTGCACATCTTCTTCGTTTGTTTTGTGTTGTTTGTTGAACCAAAAGTATATGGTCGCCACCTCTCTTTTACACGGATCGGATGTAATATTGGGATCTGGACAGTTCAAATATAATGCGTGCCTTTGAGTCTCCACCACCAAATGTTGAATAAATCCATCATCTATAAACTCTTCAAAAATTTAAGTTATAGACATTTGCTCAAATCTGGAATAATCTGGTGGCGAAAAATACTATTGCGGTATAACTGCATAGTCTGCTCCTTTTTCCCACTGAGGTACAAATGACTTAGACTGGTTTCGTCTGTCTTTGAGCCAAGCTGCGTATTCTGGCACAATAACAGTAGCAGGAACAATATTTGTTTCCTGATCTGCTATATTTGCATTTTCTTCAGCCTCATAATGAGAACCCAGTCTCTCGTTATTGTATAATCTGATTTCGGTAGAAGCTCACAACTGTCGAGATGTCAAATTGTCAACTAACCTAGGAAAAAAAAGCGTTGACTAGAATATACCGGATTATGATAAAAACTTGGCTTGTTACCCGCCATCGTCCTCGTCAGCTGAGTCCTCGTCTGTGTCTACATTGGGTTCTGGTGGCTCAATGTAAATATCGCCATCAAGCTCATCATTATACACCATATCAAACGCTTCCGCAAGTGAAACACCATGTCTATAATTATTTGAAATCACTTAGTGCAAACGCCTAGTGTTGCCATATGGTAACATACAAGTTTACACCCTTATAACTCACTAACTTGTCAATGGATTTTATTCAAAATTTTACCAAGGATAAGCCTTAGTATTCTTAACATGACAGTATAATAAAATAACCACTACTTTCACACATAAAAAATACATGATACTTACTCGAATCGTATATCCATATTTTCACGATGTTTCAAAAATTATCAAATTCAACTGCTCTAATTACTCACAATTCGGCGTTCTTACTGAAAATAAGTGAACACGTGACTTTTGCACTCTATTAGCAGTAATGTGACACGCCCACAACAAATTTACTAGCGTATACCCAATACTGGCACACTTTGAGTAGTCACATGTTTGCTGTAGCCATATGGCAACGCTAGGCGTTAATGGGTTAAAATGACAGATGTCGTATGAGAGGAGGACCCCCGCATGTTGAGGTGCGCGTGCGTCAATGCAGCCTTTAACCTTCTATTCGATGTGACTGAATAATTCTGTTCCTGTAGCAAGTTCCTAACTGTTATGGACATATTGAGTCTGCGCAGTATCAAAAAAGCGTTCCAGCAGAGCCTGAATTCTGATACTGCGCAGACTCAATATGTCCATAACAGTTAGGAACTTGCTACGGGAACAAACCTAATGTGAGCTGATTGGCACAGTTCGTAGGGTAGTAAACTTACAACTTCAGAGGTCGTAGGTTCAAAACCCGGTTAGGACCTGGGTTTTCTTTTTTTTAAGGGTTTTCTATTTCTTATTTTCTGATATTTTTATACATAGTTACACTTTGATCTGTGTCAGTTGGCCGGGAAGCTATAAAACTGAATAATTTTCCCCACAGACCTTTTTTCCTTCCCCGGTTAGGACACACGACATCTGTCATTTTAATAGTGGGGGGTTAAATAACTCGGTCTCCATTTAAAAGTGCTTTGTTCCCGTAGCAAGTTTCCAACCGTTTTGGACATATTGAGTCTGCGCAGTATCAGAGTTCAGGTTCTACTGGAACGCTATTTTGATACTGCGCAGACTCAATATGTCAATAACAGTTGGGAACCTGCTACGAGAACAAACCTTTTATTTTATGTACTATTACAGCCTTGCGATTCTACAAATGTTTGTTTTTAGCCGTTTGCGGACATAATGAAACTAACAGACATCCAAGAAGGTATAATCGTTCGATGTATCCAACAATTAAACGAAACTATAATGGATGTAAGAGACGCTGCTAGAATTGTTGGAGATCCAGAACTGAAAAATAAAATGGAAGAAGCTTCTACTACTATTAAACGAGATATAGTGTTTGCTGCTAGTTTGTATACGTTAACCGATACTCTCTGAACGGTTGTTGATGTTTCGATTACTTAAGATGTGTGATACTGATACTAATGTATTTTAATACGATAATATATTTAATTGTTTTTTTGAAAATGTGTCTCATTTTTCTAAAGTAAATATGTAAATTTCCATTTATCATGGTCAGGTGGTGTTGAGCGCGTTGATAAAGCTTGGAGTAGGGGAGTGGCTCTTTAATCTGACGATAGTTGGGTGTGTTCTGTGGTTGACAATAGAGGCACGGAATTAGAGATGGTACGAAATACCTGTCACAGGTATCTTGGAACAGGTATAAACTAGGAACAACTTGCAACAGGTACGAATCGTACTCGTACTCGATTACTGGCGTAGACGAGTATATATTTGATGGAACGAGAAGTGGTCGATTGCCAATTGAAACCGCGTGCGTATGACGTTAACGTAGTCGGTCCGCTCCGGTCCCGGCGGTAAGAACGGTGGGGCTCGGATAAGTTCGTGTCTTTCAGCACTCGGACTCTGTCGCTGATTCGCTGCAGCTGCAGTGCGGCGCGCTGTTGCGACAAAGAGTATCTTTGTGGTTCCGAGTCCGAAAAATACGATACGAGACAGGCGGGAGCGAATCGTCCGTCTCGTTCATGGAATAGGTATGACTTAGTAACTGGAACGGAACGTACCTGTTACTAGAAACTACTGGTTTTTAACATCTCTAGACTGAATACTATAAACATCGGAAGGGTCTTTCTCCGTCGGTTCTTTAGATCTATGTCAGACAGAAATTTAAATGACACTACAAATTTGTGATCCTAAAATTAGAGCTGACAACAATTTCCTAACGACATGAACACAAACAACAATCTAGACATCGTCGAAATGTGATCCTATTTTTGACAGACTGTCACTGCGCAAAAAAGCTGCGCCTACTTATTGTTCTATGGCAAGAGACCCTTCCGATTGTTATAGTATTCCGTGCTAGAGGGAGAAGGTACGGGACGGAGATTGGAGTGCTCCAGGGCTCGGTTCTGGGGCCGACGTGTGATGAAGTTTGTGGGATAGCATGTGATGTTACGGTGTATGCGGACGATGACTGTCTGGTATGTGCAAAGGGAGAGGTGGAGACAGAAAGAGAGGCGGAGAGGATGTGTAGGAAGATTGTGAAGAAGATAGAGCGGTGTGGACTGGAAGTGGCTACTGGTGAAGAGGCGGAGCAAGGCAAGGGAAGTGGGGATGATGGTGAAGGGAAGGAAAATTCGGATGGAGGAAGCGGTAAAATATCTAGGGGTGTGGTTGGATAGCCAATTATCCTTCAAAACTCATGTGCTGAAGGCTGCACAGAAGGCAAAAGTAAAGGAAGCATGGCTGGGAAGATTAATGGGTAATGTGAAAGGACCGGGAGAGTGGAAGAGGAGGGTAATTGGTAAGACGGTAGAGCAGAAGTATGGGGTGAGAAAGCAGGGGTGAATGCGAGGGCTAGACCACTCCTGCGAGTGCAGAGAGGGATACTTCTGAGGGTGGTGCAGGCGTACAGGACAGTGGGTGGACTGGCAGCAGCGGTGCTGTCATTGGACTTGATGGCTAGAGCCAGACAGAAACGCTGGAGGGGTGCGACCAGAGAGGAAGTACAGGAATGGATGGATGAGGAAATGGAGAGAAGGTGGGATGAGTATGAGGGCGCGCTAAAAGGAACAGGAAAATTTGGGTGAACCGGAAATTCGGGGAGGTGAACTACTTGATGTATGGGTCGAGAGTGGGTTGCCTCCACAAGATTGGGAAAAGAGAATCTGGAGTGTGCGAGAGATGTGAAGTGGAGGATGATGTGGGACATGTGTTTAGATGTTGGAAGAACGAGGAAGTTTTGAAGAGGTTGGAAAATAAACTGGGAGAGGCGGTGTATTGGGAAAATATGGTGGAGATTATGTTTAGGGGCGAGGAGGAATGGATGGAGAGAGATGATTAGGGAAAGAGAAGGACTCGACATGGCATGTGAGAGGTAGGAATGATAGAAGTATGCTAGGGTCGTGATTCCAAGGCGGGAGAAATGGCGAGTTTGGTTGGTAGGAATTCCCGTGGGGATGAGTCCAACACTGTCTGGGTACTGGTTAAGGACCCATTTAAACATGAGTTTCCCATCTCGGCCCGAAAAAAAAATATTTATCATGGACAGGGTTCTTTTATTTCTTTTCCAATTCTATGAAATAAAATAGGGAGTTATCAACAAATTAATTTAATGACAAATAAAAAGAAGAGTGAAAATTACCATATAAAAAAAATATTCCGAGATCCACTTACATTATTTTTGTTCGATAATATGAAATACAGAGTAAAGGATAATTTTTATTGGTCAATAATCCATAAAATATTAACACCGGCTCTACCTAAATTAACTCTTCCCAGCATTCCGTGTTCCATTTTGTTAACGTGATAAATAAAAAATAAAATGCTATGAAACAAATTATTGTATCCCTAAAAATAAATCCAAATACATATTTTAAAGTTTAACAAACTATTTTATAATCAGATGCAAAATAAAATTGTAAATTCTAATGAAAATGTAAGCAATATTGCGACAGAACAAATTGTAAGTGTCAAAAAAAAAGAAAAACAAAAAAAAATAAAAAAAAAATTATATAAAAAAAAAATGAAAAAAAAAAAAAATAGAGATTTAAAAAGAAAAAAAAAAGGGTTCATTATACGGAGCAACTACAGACACACAATACTAACCATTAACAAAACGATGTCAATGCTGTTAAAACTGTGTTACAATAAATTTTAAGACGTAAATAACTGAAGAGAAAAAAAAACTATTTTACTCACTTTAACCATTTCGTAAGTTTTTCCAGCTACGACTACTCTATAATGAGGTGGTTTTTCAGTAACTTCCTGTATAAATAAACTACTAGCAATCAGCACGGGTATTTTATCTGTAATTTTTAAATAATGGTGTCCACTAAAAGCTTTCGTATCAGGCATATTCGGAAGAGGCATAAGCTGGGTATCTAAATAAGACGCCAACAGATGCATTATAATCTAAAATTAAATAACAAATAAAAACACTTTAATAGCTATTCAAGCCATCATTTACGAAATGCCTAATTTTGTATAACGCGTGAGATTTTTGCGGAACGAACAAAGTGAGTTTCGCAAAAACTCACAAGTTACACAAAATTCCATTTCGTAACGTATATACAAGATATTTTCTAATTTTGATGAAAGTAATAAAAAAATAAAATTTAATATACAGTGGAGCCCCGATAATCCGGCCCCTGGATTATCCGGCACCCCCTGTAATCCGACATGGTCTTGACATACATAATGAAGTATAATTTTTACTTCAGAGTACATACATATATATATAACATGTAGAATCTTATCATTGGATCTGTCGGATTACAAGTTACTCTTTTGTAAAAAATCCGGACTATAGGGGTCTAAGGCAGTACTCAATAATCCGACACTGCCCTGCAAACTGTTTGTCGGATTATCGGGGCTCCACTGTAATTGATAAAAATTTGGAAAACATAAATTTAGTTTGTTGCTGTTACTTCATGTTAGTTGTCAGTTTGACATTTTGTAAAAAAGTCTAGACGGAAGGTTTTTAGTGAGATTGATATATTTTAGTTTTATTTTAAAAAAATGAGTGATTCAAGTTCTGAAGAGCTACCAAGCGATATTGAAGAGGCAGTAGGTAATGCTCTATTATCAGTAATTCCCAAAAAGTCAAAGGCAGTTTATGATTTGGCATACGAAAAATTTGTTACGTGGTGAGATGAGAAGAGAAATTAAACATGTTAATGATAAAGTTTTACTTGCATATTTTGAGGGTAAGAAAGATCTAAAAGTTTCCACATTATGGACACTTTACTCAATGTTAAGGTCTGAACTAAATCTGAAAAAGAATATTGATATTAAAAAATATACGAATTTGGTAGAATATATTAAAAGGCAAGCGGACGGGTACAGTGCCAAAAAGTCAAAAGTTTTTGCCAAAATTTTAGTGGAAGCTGATGACAAAGAATACTTAATGGCTAAGGTTGCAATGATAATTGGAATGGCAGGAGTATGCAGAAAAGCAGAATTAACATTTCTTCCGGTTGAAAATGTTATAGACGAAGGAAGCCATTTTCGTGTTGATATCCCACCTTCAAAAACAAAAGTTATACGGCAGTTTGCAATTACCACTGGAGACATTGAAAATACGAATCTTGTTGAAATATTAAGAAAATATATTAAGTTGCGTCCCCAGGTTCTTAAACACAACAGATTTTTTTGTAAAATATGCGAATGGAAAATGTACCAGAAATCCTGTGGGAATTAACACATTTAGCAGTCTGCCAAAAGTTATTGCACAATTTCTTGGTCTTTCAAATCCTGTTCTATATACTGGCCACTGCTTCAGAAGAAGCTCTGCCACTTTCCTAGCAGACAGTGGCGCTGATATTTTAAAATTAAAGAGGCATGGAGGTTGGAAATCTACCTCTGTTGCGGAGGGATATGTTGAAAATTCCATGAATAATAAAAAACTTATAGCGCAAGGAATATTTGGTGAAACATCTAATGCAATGTGCGCCGCTTCCCAAATAACATCAAGTTCGAGCAATGAAAAAAATATGTCGTCGGGAATTAATTTGAATAATTGCAATAATTGTGTTATCAATATTTATAATAATTAATTAATTTATAATTTATGTTTTTAACTTGTATTATAACAGTTTAATAAATAGAATAATTCTTTATGTCCCTAATTTTGAAATACATTTTTCATCACTAATTGCATAAAATTTTACTTTATGCAACTAGTTACAAAAAGTAAGACGTTTCATAATGTCAATCAGTTTTAAAAATGTCAAAATTAGAAAAAGTTAATTTTCATAAAAACTTACAGCGCAATCTGTGGGTAAAGATTCATCCCATTCTTTACCGTTATACTTTCCCCCACTGTTCCATTTAAATTCACTCATACAACCGCCTTTAGCTAAATCTCTTAGTCTTCTCTCTAAATACTCCTGATTGCTGGTTACTTCTAAAAACGGGATTAAAGCTGGTAAGGAAGGTATAAATTGAGCCACCAACGCAGTTTGCGCGGTTTTTCTCAAACGATCTAGACCGACTGCACCAATTTTAACATCTGATAAACCATGTTTGTCTAATGAAACTTTCACCCTGTCAAATTCTGTTACTAAACGTTCTAAAATTGTCTGAGATATCCACTAAAATAAAAAAAGAAAATAGTTAAACAAATTATAAATAATAGACTAGTGGAATTAGCTTACTTTGAAGCGAAAAAAAATATTGTTAACAGGATGGGAGGGGGTACAATTGGCAAATTAATTGAATTGTTAGATGCAAAACCAAATCTTCGTGACATTTTTAATCCAGTTGTCAGTTTAACGTTTAATTAATTTTTAATCAAAAATAAACACCAGACTGAAAACACCACATGTAGGGTAATATTGCTGTAATACAGCAGTGATTGGATGAAATTTGACACATGACTTGAAATAAGTAATTTCATTGGTTACTATATTCAGTAAAAAATTATCATAGTAATACTTTTAAAAATAGAAATATCTAATCAAATAATGAAACAAAGAATATTTTGTATTTTTCCTTGCAATTGAATACTGCAATTGGTTTTTGAGAGTAATTTAAAAATTCATACGAATTATTGACATTCAGTAAAAAAAAGATGGTTGCAGAGTTCATTTTTTGATTTTTCCAATTTTTAAGCATATTTTTAAATGGAGGCTGTATATTTTTATCATTTCACAAAAAAGTATAACTCAAGACGAAAAAATGGCGACATGAATGAAGTCTCTAGGACAATTTTCCAAAGGAGAATTTCAATTTGAAAAAAATTTTTTTGGACCGAGAAACGTGATAATCATGGAAGTATCTTGATATTTTTATCTGGAAAAATTTGTGGATTTTTCGGACATAAAAAGGTATACCAAGGTATACAAAGGTATACAAAGGTAACCAAGTTTTGTCAAAATAAAATTATTATTGTGTAAATGGAAAATAAACAACGATAAAAGCGGTTTTTCGCATTTTTCTCGGCGATTTTAAGGTTATATGAAAAAATCAATTTAACAAAAATTGTAGACCTTTTAATGATCTACAACTTTTCTATTGTACACTTTTCTCTCCGACGTCAACTTTCGCCGGAAATCGCAATAATCCAAAATTCCACCCCTTTTCACCCCCCAAATATATCTGGAAACACCCCTGCTCACGCCTTTATTTTTTTTTACTATGTGAAAGTATTATTTGCCTGGACTATAAATAATAACTACTTACCATTCTTAAATTTTCGTTCCACTGTGTCAGAGCTACACTATCTACATTAATACGAGTCCAAACTTCAAGAGCAGAGATTTGAGCGGGACTGGAACTTTTATCTTCACTTTTCAAATTAGGACTACCCGATATTTTACTTGTTGATTGAGCGGATAATTGATACTGGCATTTCCTAAGAAATTCTGATACATCTTTTGCTGTTTGGGTTACAGGATGGCTCCAAAATGAACTTAAAAGATTCGATGAGTGTTGTTGTTTGGTAGTTAATTTGTTTGCTTTTTCAATTTCTTCGTGGTCTTTTAAATATTTGTTCAAAGAATCTTCGTCTCCAATGAATTCTATTGAAGAAACATCGCGAAAAGACATGCTAGGAGATTGCTTTGAAGCTGGTGAAAGTTTAGGAGTAAAATGACTCGAATTAAAGTCAGGAGTGCCTTTCATATACGACCATGAAGGTGAAGACATGGAGTAGTTTAAGCCTATAATATGATAAAATGTTTTTGTTTTTAAATTCATAAAGTTCAGTACTTACTGTCATGTTCATACTGCGAAATATTCGATTTTCGATTGAATGTAATATTAAATGGAGTGCTGCTATTATGAGGAGATCCATTTTTTACTGGAGTCTGAATTACTTTATAATTAGGATCTAAAATAAAAGAGTAGTTAAGACATTTATTAAATTATTTTAAGAAACTTTTCTTACCAGAATCTTTAACGCCTAGTAATTTTTTTTGTGCTTCATTAATTGTCAAAGGTTCAGGAAATGTTAAAGATACTTTAACTATTTTTATTAGATGGTAAAATAAATTTACTGTTAGACATACTACTAGTATATATTCTCCGTAACGAAAGTAGCTTAGATTCAAAGGGCAAGATTCACTTCTAAAAGCAACAAGTTTATAGCGTTTATAAAGGATAAAATACAATGTAGAACTTACAAATCGTATAGGATTATTGAAAGTAGAGCAAAATTTAAAGTTCCCCATACAAGTTCTTGTTTCATGGACCGTTTATTTCTATTTATTGTTAAGCTTCTTTCTAAAATCGGTGAGTTGTTACATTGGCTAAATCGATTACTTGATCTAAAATAAAAATATATTTATATTAAACTTAAACCATACTATGGTTTTAAATGAAACTAACCGTTTTCAAATGACTCCACAATATATTTGTAAAAATAGGCAAATTGCAAGTAAATTGACAATTGTTTCGATATAAAACGGTTAGTTTCATTTAAAACCATATGATGAGTAGATTCCACGAAGTGAGGGTTTATACAGTTAACTCAATTAAACCATACTATAAATGCTTCTGTTGAAATACTTACAAAGAAACATTCATTTTTTAATCTAATAATACTGTTGATTTTTATTCAGGATTAACAATTTATAAACATAACCTTAAAATGTCAAAAAAACTAACCGCTTTAACATGCCGCCAAGAATTTTTATGCGTTCATATTGGGCATGCGCGAAATCGAATAATTGACAGACAAAATGTCATTAATTAAGCTATGTTCAAATGGAAGTGTCAATCAGGTTAAATCTAATCACCATTCAAAAAATAACACATCATTATTTTTCTATTACATAAATAAATTATTAACTTAGTGTAAAAAAAGCAGTGATAATACATATCGTGAAATTGAGTCAAATTTAATAATTATCAACGGAGTGTGTTTAGTAGTTTAAGGTGGCTTTGGATGCATACTGAATCTGGTAACTTTTTTGTCTGTATGTTGGTATCCTGTTAAATTGCTAGTGCAAAATTGAATGGCCGACTGGCCAGAGAAATTTATCAGTGATTAATTGTTAGAAAAATATCCTATTTAGCATTTGGAATTAATTTATCAGGTAACTAAATGAACTTTCTAATAAAATGCGTATTTTCCACTAAGCTGTATTATCGTTTAACTTTTACTATTCTTTATAACAGCAACAAATATCAGTGACATGTTCGGCAAATAGTGACAACTCGAATTGTATAAAAGAATTCGGTCAAAGTTAGTTGCGTTTCCATAAAAGTATATTATTTCACAATAAAATCGTAAGTGGTATGGAATAGATTCTAATTTAGATTTCACAGATTATAACGTATAAAAAACTGAAGATTTATTTATAGAAACAACGCGTTGGTTATACGTACATTTTTTCGATAACGGGACATCTTTGGAAAAACCGGTATGGTATAAACCCATTCTTTTAATCAAAAAGATTTAATTTTGAATAATAGATAATCATTTTATTTGGTGTAAGAGTTTTAGTATATACAGTTGGTTTAGGAAATTTTGAAAATACCACACCCACACCAGGTTTATGTGTATGCCATATTTTGAATTTTACCTAGATTATATGATTTTTTCATTTTACAACCACTTTCTTTGTTTTAAATTGTTTTTTTCTGTATAAAATTTTAAGTTTGTTCATATAAGCAGGGTAAAATATGTCTAGAAAGTTTGTTGAAAAGCTCTAAGTTTATACAAATAATTATTTGAATTCAAACCTTTTTAATAGCCAGTAGATATCCATTGAATTAATAGTATCTAGATAGTATCAATCTTTTTTGATATATCAATAGAATATATCACAATTTTTATTTATATTAGCCATGACTCATGTTTTATCTTTGAATATTTAATTTTAATCCAGATTTAAACGATTTGTTTTGTTTAAAAAGTAATAATTATAATTTTGATTCAGGTATGTGATTGTTCACCATAATAATTGTCCAATGTTTTGAACTTGCCCTATCAGTGTGTATAATTTAAAAAAAATTTAGTTAGTAGTAGGTATTGATCTATTTTTATGTAGTAGAGAACTTTCTTCAGTAGATTAACCTTAACTTTACTTTCATACCATCATGTTTATCAGGCATCAGGTGATAATTCTGCTTAGTACAATTTTAATCTCTTTTTATGACTATTAATGTACTCGTCAAGTATTTGTCCAATTATTTCAACAATCTAATTGGTCTAAAAATATCTGCTTAATGTGAATACTTGTAATTACTTTATTTTTGTAACAACAGTATTGTGTAGGATAAGATCTTACCGAAGAGCTGTTTGTGTATGTTGATGATTAAAACTACATATACACATTTCTTCCAGAAATGGCGGTGAATGTGTATTCAACGAACGTAACGTCAGACAATCTATCTCGACATGATATGCTAGCCTGGGTGAATGAATGTTTACAAAGCAGTTTTGGAAAAATTGAGGAACTATGCACAGGTGCCGCCTATTGTCAATTTATGGATATGCTTTTCCCAGGTTCAGTACTACTCAAAAGGGTGAAATTTCGAACTAATTTGGAACATGAGTATATACAAAATTTTAAAATACTTCAAGCAAGTTTTAAGAAAATGTCGGTAGATAAGGTAAAATATTTAATTATTCAATTTTACTGTTTCTAGATGTTACGACTAGTCTATTTCTAATTTAGATTTATTAATGTTTTAATACTATTCAAAAAAACTTTTATACTATTGTTTAATATTTATATGCTTTTACATGTAAGACATGTATTTTTGCGTTTGCAATAACTTCCAGATAATACCAGTAGATAAATTGATAAAGGGCAGATTCCAAGATAATTTCGAGTTTCTGCAATGGTTCAAGAGATTTTTCGACGCAAATTATGACGGTCGACAATACGAAGCGTTGGAAGCTAGAGGTGGTCTCGGTCTGGGTTCTGGAGCGACCAGTAACGGCCACAGCGCTCCACACGTACACCAAGTAGCCCCAGCCCCAAAACCCCACATACTACAGAGCAAACAGGGTAACCATAGAGTAATGTCTGAGAAAACTGTGTTTTTACTAGAGTTTCAATTCATTAGGTCTAGTAGATTCACTGATTTTTTTTTCACAGCGTTATTTTGTGGGACAATACAGTGTCTGTCAAAAGTAACATTTTGTAGGACTGTGATATCATAGCGCTTTTTATTTTTTGATAATAAACGTTGTTACTTTGTCGCTGTAGTGTTGGTTTTGGGCACTTTTTCAATTTGTACGAATTTTTTCAAGTAAATGAAAAGAAAATTTAACTTAACATCAAAAGTACAAATTGGGGAAGGAATTTTGTCTTGTGGTTGACATCTATTTGTATTTTAATATCTCCATTGATTATACAGGGTGTTTAATTGGGAAAGGGCCTAATTTTAACTGTAAATGGTGCTTCCCAAAACCTATATTTAATGTTTCTTCTGCACTTTATAACAGAGATACAGGGTGTTTTATAAATGTATCCTATTTATTTCGAACCTCATAACTTCCGAGCTACCCTGTATATTATTTCTAACTTTGGTACACGTGATAATCATTACCTAGAAACTCTATCAAAAATTTTTGTTAAGCCGGATCTGCATTATCTTTTTGGAGATGCTTTTGATGGAGTTCCTAGGTAATGGTTAACACGTGTACCAAATTTCGAAATAGGATACATTTATAAAACACCCTGTATCTCTGCTATAAAGTGCATAAGAAAAATTAAATATACATTATTGGAAGCACCAAAGTGATTCACATCTAAACAGTTAAACTTAGGCCCTCTCCAAATGAAACACCCCGTATTTTACAAACTAGGATCTTCGGATTGATCTTGTTTCAATTTATATTAAAATTTTCCAAGTTTTCGAAGATCTTTGTCATTTCATTAATGTATGCATCAAAAATAGCATTTGAAGCTTCTTATTCTCTTGGTTTTTTTTATTTTCTTTTTCCGCCGCACCTGCTATGACATGTCCACACCTCCCATCAACACAACAAAAAAAATATTCACATGGGTGTAGATCGTTCCCATAGACAGGCTGGTGAAAGGCAGATTCCAAGACAATTTCGAGTTCCTGCAATGGTTCAAGAAATTCTTCGATGCCAATTACAAAGGAACGGATTACGATGCATTGGGAGCCCGAGCGGGCGAACAGCTCGGTCAAGGTGGAGCCAACGCTCCCAAAGGACATTCTTTGATGCTACGTCGACCGAACGCGTCTCCGTCGGCGCATGTTATCCAACCGCAACAGACCTCGCCGACAAACAAGCAGAAGCCTGCCATTAGGGCCAGTAGGTTTTTTTTTGGGAATTTTTGTTTTTTGTTGGTAGCGGCTTTTATTTCTCGATCATGCAGGGATATCTCATTAGTTCTGGAAATGAAGGGACAAAGCTCCTGAAAAGTCCTTGAATATTTCACTTTAGGCTCAATTTGTAGGTTGTAGGTCACGGCAGGTGGTTTTAAACGAGTAAAAACTTGCCGCGATTGAGTTTACGGAAGGGTTTTTTGCTAATATCTGGCTAAATATGCGAATTAGAGAATTTTTCTTCAGATGAAAAATAAAGATCGTCTTATTATCTATAGAAATGGTCACTATAATTTTTTTGAAAATTCGATAGTTAACGAAATAATGAGACCTAAAAGTCTCCTCATTCCAGCTGCTGATGCTCTGCCTATAGGAATTCTGCTGTCTATGTTTGAAATTAATGAAATAGTCTCAAAATCTTGTGGAACAAACTTTTACCGCTTTTTTAAATATTTTTATCAATTACGGACTAGCTGCAAGTCACATGGAATGATATCTACGGGTCTTCCCATTGTGATGAACTTTGAATCATCGGAAAATGTCAATTTTTTGTCGAGTTATGGAACAATTCGTCTTCCCCCTGCATAGACAGCAGAAATCCAACAGGCAGAGCATCAGCAGCTGAAATGAGGAGAATTACCTCGATAACTATCGAATTTTCGAAAAAAATGATAAGGACCATTTATATAGATAATAAAACGATCTTTATTTTTTATCTGAAGAAAAATTCTCTGATTCGCATATTTAGCCAAATATTAGCGAGAAACCCGTTTTCCTCCTTCCGTAAACTCAATCGTTAAGTTTTTTCTGGTTTAAAAACACCCGCCGTGACCCACAAATTGAGCCCAAAGTGAAGTCTTCAGCGACTTTTCAGGATTATTCGATATTTTCAGGTGTTCAGTTACAATTACATTGTTTCTTATTTCAAATTGAGATGCCCTGTATGCTAGAGAATAAAAAAAAATTTCATTAGTCAGAAACCAAAAATGCAACGATTTAATTTTGTAACAATTGCTTTGAATTACTAGATTGAGAATCAAATGCTTCATATTAATTTTCTTCATATCCATTGCTATTAATGCCATTTTTCATTTTAATTTCAATTTGAATTCACATACTTTGTATCTGTAAATTGTTGCATGTTGTTGAAGCTTGTTTGTGTCGAATTAGAAACTTGCACGGTCGTTTAAATACCCGAAAAATCTGGTTGAAATGTCCGTGCAACATATTTTTATAAAAATTTTTATCTGTATGACTCTTTTTTTTTCCTAAAACAGTGCCAAAAGTGAATGCCGTAAGACCAACTACGACTACAGCAAAACCACTGATTAACAGATCCCAAGCCGGTGATACTGGTAAATTGGAAGAGTTAACGGGTCAATTAGCTGAATACAAGGTAAATTATTTTGATTTAAATATTGTTCAGTTAGTTCTACGTTTTCTGGTATCTTTAGTGGCTTCCCGATAGATAATTTGGGGACTGGTTCAGTCGTAAAAGAACTTTCCAGATGTGTGTTCGGTATTTTGATTCCATCCTGAAGGCTTGGAGGGGTTCAGGACCTACAAAGAGTCTGGTCACTGTCTTCCAAGACCATCTCTTGACATTTACTGTTTAGCTGCTTCAGCATTTTATTAACTACACACTGTAGATGTGCCTAAATAATTTCTTATGAAGATAACTGTGATTTTAATTTTGAAAAAACAATGAATTTAAAAGCACCAAAGAAATTTATGATCGAATGTCAACAAACGTCAAAACAAACTGGGGAATTTGACCAGTCGATCTGACAACGCTTTGAAGTTTTGCCTACATGTTAGCTGTAAATTGTTTTGAATGGTGAGGATAAATTGTATTTACGATTGGTAAATTAATATTTATTCTGATAAGCAGCAAAGTAACTAAAAATGACATTATCGTTTTTTTATCGTAAAAATCATATAGTTAGTTTTAGTGTGTTTTGTATTTTAATTCCACCCTGAAGGCTTGGAAGGGTTCAGGACCTACAAAGAGTCTGGTCGCTGCAAAGCAAAACACTGCTCCCTCATCAATAACTGACAAAGCATCATTTATGTAAATGTTAAACAACAATGGGCCCAACAAAGTTCCCTGTGGCACACCACATACCATCTCAAAAGGCTCGCTTACACTGTTTCTAATTTTAACACATTGCATTCTGTTACTTAAATATGATCTCGGAAGGTTATAGACTGTACCTCTAACACCTATCTTGTGCATTTTAATTCCACTCTGAAGGCTTGGAAGGGTTCAGGACCTACAAAGAGTCTGGTCGCTGCCTTTCAGGCTATTTTCTTGTTCACCAGTATAGTCTGGTATTCTCAGTTATTTTCTCCTAGTTATTTTTAGGCAGTTTCAAACAGTTCCAACTAATAGAGGAGTTCAGTCCAAGGTCGGTGTGGTTTTTTTTGACAAGAATGACAGTTAATGTCTACCAATCAAAACATAAGATTTTGGCATGTTTTTTTATCATTGCGAACATCTATATTGATTTATTAAAATAATGAATACTCAACATATCGGTGACCAATAATTTTAAGAACTTTTGGCATGTCACCATTTCATTACTGTTATTCTGTCACTAGTTATGTCAAATGTCAGTTATATTTATTTTTGTTGATGTTCGTTTAATTGTGTATGTTCATTTTCAATTAGATTTTTGTAGCATTTCTAGTTGTATCTCTATTCTTCTAATTACTTTTTCCACTGACATCTGACATAACTAGTGACAGATGACAGAAATGAAATGGTGACATGCCAAAAGTTCCTAGAATTATTGGGCACCGATATATTGAGTATTCAGCTAAAAAGTCATTTTAAATTTCAAGATTCACGCTTGGGGAGTGTATTCATTATTTTAATAAAGCAATATAGATGTTCGCAATGATAAAAATCTCATGTTTTGAATGGTAGACCTTAACTGTCATTCTTGTCAGAAAAAAACACTTTTTGTTGGCCACACTGACTTTACACTGAACTCCTCTATTGACATTATTAAGTGAGTGAAATATAGATGGAAGCACACTAATTATACTTTCTGTTTATTCACTTTCTCTCAGTCTTAGAGTCTTTATGCCTAGTTGTTTATTCAGGTTATCTCGAAGGGTTACTACTTGTAGCCAGATTCTTGATTGAAGACGTAAAGCTTCATGTAGACACAGAAGAAAAAATATGTTCTTGTCTCTCAGTTAAGTATCCAGCCCCCAAGTTTCTGCAAGGATTGTTTCCCCCTATACTTTCTCTGACCCAAAAGGCGTTAATATTGAAATGTTTTTCTTATTTATTTGAACTGTTTTTACCGTGGGATAAAATTATACGCTTAAACTTAATTTATATACACACTACTTAATGTCTACTAATTTATCTACACTCGGTATAATAACTGTCTTAATTTATCTTCAACACTATTTATATTCACTATCTGTTCACTCACTGTATACTGAAACTGTTTACCGAACAACTCACCGACTCACTCACAAATCCGCGTATATATAGTTCTTTGCAGCTCTAGAACATTCTTGAATATACCACTTTATAATTCGAGAACATTCGTGGATAAACCATTGTATTGTCTTGTACGCTTCGAGAACAGTCTGAATATTACCTGCGAAAGAACCTTTCTAGAAAGGTCGCATTCAGAGTTGCGACAGGACTGGCTTCTGAATCACTGTGTTTATAAAAATATCATAGTTTAGAAGCATTTTTTTTTTCAATTTCAGTTAACCGTCGATGGACTGGAAAAAGAGCGGGATTTTTATTTCAATAAACTTCGAGACATCGAAGTGATGTGTCAAGAATGCGAGGACGGAAATCCAATTATCCAAAAAATAGTGGACGTTTTATATGCTACCGAGGTAGGTAATCGGGTAAATTAACTTTTTGCATAACCCTCGTAAATGTACTTACATTAAAATCGACTGAAATATTAACCGAAACGGAAACCTCAAATTATTTTCCATTTTATCTACAAGGTTAGGTTATCAGTTGCAGTTCCGGTGGCTTTTTTATTTTTCCAGATTTCCTGTAAAATATCCGATTTGAAACGTATAATTTTTCGTTTTTAGGAAGGATTCGCTCCTCCGGACGAGGTAGAAGGAGTGGGAGATGAGGATGAATATTAGTTAAAGTAAAAAAAACGACTATCGCCTTGCGGAATCAAAATCGCCCTAAGTTATTAAAAATAAATAAAAAAAAAACGAAAAAAATCATTTTTGTATCTGTAGCAACATGGATTTTAATAATAACTCAGTTAAGTTTATTTTTTGATGATAGTTTTATAAGTGTTGCTTACAATCGTGTATGATGGTAATTCAAAAAAAAAACAACAACAAACAACACGCGACTTGTTTTGTCTCACAAAAAAAATATGGACGGTTTTTCTCATTCATTCATTTTTAATCGCCGACACGTTGATTGTCCGCGCATTTTTTTTCAATCGTATATCTCGCGGTCGGCTTGATATTTTTTTTGATACTCTTAACGATGCGGCAGTAAACGTGTCGGAAAAAGGTGTGTCACATATACCGGCACTGTTCGTTAGCAGTATGCATTATATTTGTGATCCTGTTTTTTTATGCTAATCGTTTCTATTGATAAAATAAATTGTCAATATTGAGTGTCGCTTTATTTCATCACCCCTAAGTCCCTTT